>JADKLZ010000130.1:33035801-33078181 GCA_021533235.1 Biomphalaria straminea | reverse complement strand
AAAAAAGGTCTATCATTCATGAGTTGTTAAGAGCAAAGTGATCACTCTTACAGAAAGTCAACAGCTTCATAAAGGAATAACTGTCTTTGAACAAAGTATTTCTGATATCATACTTGAGTTCTCATTGTAAATGTTCTCTCCTGCATCAGAAGAACTTAGAAATGCATTCTTCTGGTGTCTAGATTACATTATGCATCAAAGAAAAAAAAAGTAGGATTGAACAAAAAGTTTAATTAAGATTATACTATAACGTGAAGGACCTGTGCGATACATCTATAGTGCATATGTCTGTGATGGTTGTGTTCAAAAGTCTTGTGGATATTTTTTTTGTCTAAAAAAAATCGCCAGCAGAACAGTGTATTTAAGATGAACTGCATTAGCCAGTAGTTTTGAAATGTCTTCTATCAAAAGTTTTTAAGTTGATATTTTTCAGGTGCCTTTCACAAAATGGTAAACATTTCATAAGGTTTTACTTTGGTCAGGACGATGCCCCACAGTTTGAGGCTGTTCTAATACTTTATAGGGAAGACTAACAACTAACTTGTATAAAATGAGTAGTCAGTCAAATTTGGATGTATTTGAAAGGCATTAGTATTATAATGAATTGTCAGCCATTTACTTAGTGGAGCCCCATTAAAACATATTGTTTACAAGTAACTGTTTCGATTAAGTATGTTACCATGACCACCCGGCTAGCGTATGGAGGACAGCAGTAACTAATGCTGTGTACTTCACCTTTCAGACCTTCAGTGTTGACTATAAAATGTTGTGCAGGTAGAATAAATGACATATGATTTGCTTGCATTGATGGTGATTTATCTGACAGGAAAGTTGGATGTGACATATTGTGTGATTGTGTCCTTGTCTGTACTTTACAGGGCTACAACAAAGCTGTGGACTGGTGGGCTCTTGGCGTTCTCATCTATGAAATGGCTGCAGGCTATCCACCTTTCTTTGCAGATCAGCCCATTCAAATTTATGAGAAAATTGTTTCAGGAAAGGTAAGGATATACTTGATTGTTTTGTTAAATCAGTCTTGTGGACTAGGATTGGAAACAAACATATTTTTAAACTCCATTAAAAAATTTATTTATTTTTTACTTATCTAATATATAGAGCAGAAAGTAAGGCGTATGCATAGAAATCAAAACCAATCTTGATAAAACTTGGCATAAATGTTCCTTAGATCAAGGCGGAGACCATAGTGTAGGTTTAATGTCCCTATCGCTATTGGAGGGCCTTAAAAATAGAAAACAAAAATCTAATTTGTATCTATTTAAAAAAACTTATTTTTTTAACAAATGACACTCTACTTTTATTTTCATGACAAAATAAAATAAAAAATGTGAAGGGAACATCCTCCAAGTTTGAAATAGATCTAAATTCAAACCAGCAGATCAGTAAAATTACTAAACTTAGGCCAGCAGGCTGCGGGTTATATCTGGTTAGTTACACATATAAACAAGATCTAAGCTTGCAAGAGGAAATGTTATTTTTACTAGACATTACTTGAGAACAAGACACTGTGACACTTGATATGTTTTAATTAAGTTTAGATTTTGGTTCTGTTGTGTCTAGCATTCTAACAATATTTGTGTTTGCCAAGGCACACTGAAATAAGGGAGACAAACACACAGAGGACAACAGTTAGAGGGAGAGTTATTTATATCTAGATATTTTATATATAGATAGAGATAGAAAGATAGGTAGATATTATGATTATACTGGAAAGTAGCTCCAACAATATCAGCTATTTATCACTATCTGGCCATATTAGGCTCTGGGGGGGGGGGAATATCAATGTGGCTTTGCAGGTATATCTCCAGAGGTAGAGCTGAACAATTCCCACCCCTTTTATTTGTTGAGTCAATTACATTGTGTTCTTAGATGGACATAATCTGCAAAGTCAATATGTTAACACTGTCTGAGGAAACTGTGTTTGTTTTACTTGGAGATAATCTCAGTCAGTGGTCTGGACTTCAAGCCACACATCTACATGGGTAATTGGGTTATGAGTTTGCTTACTTGAAGATAAATCTCAGAGGGCTGGACTAAAAGCCAAAACTCTATACTGAGTTTGCTAACATGGAAATACATTTTGTATTACCACTCAGTTACCACGCCCCCATATATATATATATAGATGGGGAAAAGAAAAAAGGAATAACTGCAATGGGGAAAACAACAACAAAACTAGATTGTAACTAGCTTACTTGATTTATTTTGATTATCTTATTGGATCCCTTCAATGATTCTCTACCAGGATGAGTGAATCCTAAGCCTATCATGCAGTGTTGTGGTTTTTCCTGGTGCTTATGTTAGCTACTACAACTCTAACACTAGAATGTTTACTTAGTGGTTTGTATGGAACCTTAGAAGCTCATTTCTAGTCACCCGCCCTGTACTTGTGCATGCAGAGAACTGCAGTGGCACGAGATAGTATCATGGTCAGAAGAAAGGGTGGCAGGTGTGGACCTGATTTACAATGACCAAGATGGAAGTAGGCCTGAACTGTGACCTGCCAGATGGATAGTAAAGTGTTAGGGTCAAGAGGAAATTAGGGCCCTTGGGTGTGAAAACAAATAGGTATATTCATAGGATTGTCAAGATCAAGAAACGCTAACCTTGAAGCAATGGTTGGTCTGAAAAACACAGTTGGGTTGATAGGTAAATAAAAATAGAGAATGCTTGTCTGATTCGGTAAAGGTCAATTCTACTTGTTCTGCAGCCATTTGGTCATAAGACACATGCTAAACAGATATAAAATTTATTTGCACAAAATCCTCAGATTCTTGTTTTATTCTTCAGGTTCGCTTCCCGTCCCACTTTAGTTCTGACCTAAAAGACTTACTACGTAACTTGCTTCAAGTAGACTTGACTAAACGTTTTGGCAACCTGAAAAATGGGGTAAATGATATCAAAGGCCATAAATGGTTCTCTACTACAGATTGGATAGCTATATATCAAAGAAAGGTGAGAAACCAGATCAAACTTTTTCCTAATCTTGTTTATAATCACCTGCAATTTTTTTTTTATTCTTTTCATATTTTGTATGTTTAAATTATTAAAATGTTTGTTTTCTTATAACCTTATGATCCACATTTTTCATCCACTTGTAGGTAGAGGCTCCATTTGTTCCCAAGACGAAAGGTGCTGGAGACACTGGAAACTTTGATGACTACGAGGAAGAGCCACTTCGCATTTCCTCCACAGAAAAATGTGCCAAGGAATTTGCAGATTTTTGACGTAGTTTTCCTAAGTGGCTCAGTGAGCCAAGACTCTTAAAGAAATTATCTTTTGGACTATTCAGCACAGTCATTGTATATGTCCACTGATTGGGCAGCCTTGTGAAGAAGTCTTCTTCTGGCTGGAATTAACAAAAACTTTGTTCATCACTAGTTAGGAGTGTTTGCAGAGACTCACATCAGAGAGGATTGTTGTGTGCATGTGTGCGCGTGATCCATCCGGCTTTTTGCAGCTGGACATTTTTATTTATTTAGGCAAAATGTACAAGTATTTGTGTTTCTACCTACAGTTGATTACTTAGATTGACGACTACACAAAGAAACTTAGCTCTTGGGTTGAATATTTCATTGTATATGGCCTTGCCTTCTGAAGCTGGACAAATATTATTTCATTGTATGTGCTTAAATGTGTTGAGTCCAACATTGTGATGCCAGAGTATTTCATGATTTGACTTGTGATGGATGCTTGTTAGGTGTTTGCAGGAAGTAGCTAGAGTATAACATAGTCAAAACATTATTTATTTTATACATTAAAGAGAAATAGTTTTTTATATTTACTACTACTAGAGAGGTAAAAATCCTTGACATAAAAAGCTTAGGTTCGAATTGCAGAGAGGTGTGGCTAAATTTGAAGACTTGTTACATTTTCATTGTACATGTTTTCTTTCATTCTCTGATCTTGCAAAATAACTTGTGTTTAACTATGTTTGTTGCCTGCTTGGATGAATGCCTGAACTAAATGTACTTCTGTGTTCTTCAGTATGAGCACCCATCATTTCAAATGATACTTTTATTTTTAAGGCTTTTTGTGTTTCATGAATGTAGCACAGGGTGAGAGAGATTTTAATAAGTTGTTTTTAAACAGAAAGTGTCACCAGTGTAAAACATTTTGTAAAAGAATTTATAAAAGGCCTATGATTGCGCTGAAATCTGGCCATACATAATTCTGTACAGTCATCATTTTGTGTTGTTGAAAGTGTACTAGTTGTAATGACCAGAGGACTTTTTTTTTTCCATACTTAACTCTGCATGTGATTATTTGTGTGTAGGGCACCTTATATAAAGTATCACTGTGTCCATTAATTAAGATGTTCAAATATAACATTATTAAAAACTGCATTAAAAGTTGTTAATATCAAACCATTTTCCATAAGATCACCATTGTCCATTGCAGGTATTGAATACAAGTCACCAAATAAATGATCAGATGAAAGCATGTTTCATTTTAGTGCTAACAAAAAAAATGTGCACCTTTTTCTTACTCCTTCTATTTTAAATTCTATTGTGATTCTGCCCGATTGTCCACCAAACTAAAGGATTTCATTCAAATACATACATTGAACTATTTCTCTTTGTTCCATATACTCTTTTTTTCATTTGAACTTTGCTGTTAGCATGACAGCCCTGGATATTAAACTTCCTCCTCCCTCAGATCCCTTTTTATCATCTACATGTTCTATAATAAGTACCTATTTTGTACTGGAGTATGCTACATGCAAACCAAGGTGTGAATGGATGTGTGTGTGCCTATGGAACAGCTTTCTTGTAGTAGCTGTGTCTCTCTATATTCATTGAAGCAAGCTATAATTGTTGTACAAAGAGTTTACAAAGCAAAAAAAAAAACAAATTATTACATTTTGTCCTGAGCCACTAGGCCAGGTTTTACCGCTGAGTCAAGTGAAGATGAATTGTGCTGCAATATAATTTTTCAAATATTTTTTTTTTGTTCTCCTGGGTGATGACAGTGACTAGCTCTACAAATTTAACATATTTTTTTTTTGTTTTGGTCACATTTTTTTTTAAGCTTTGTTCCGTAGCCTTCTGGAAATGTCTACCTCCCAGCAATTCATTTCATTGGTAGTGAGTGTCTCCCATCATGCCAAGTCAGTATCTAGAGCCATTCAATTGACTTGTAACTCCTTTCTAAATGTCTTTCTCTAAGACTCTTTGAATCTTCAGCTCTACTTCCTCCCCCCCTCATCTTAACAGTCAGCACTGCTAGGAAATGTGTTCTTGAATCACTAAGTTTTTTATTGGAGTCCACTTCAGAGTGATACATTAGTGTGTGTAAGAGTGGTGGTACCTTAGAGAGTTGATTTTATAAAAAAAAACAAAACAAAGCCCCTCCCTTAACCCACTTGCAGTAAATGGCAGTCTTGAGAAGTCTTTACTAAACAGTATGTGATACCTCGTGTATTTAGTGGGTATACCATCAATATTTTTTTTTTTCTAAAACTGTTCTAGCTTTATAATTTTGAATTGTGTTTTTAAGTTAGATCTGATGTCATTGGATTCAAATAAAAACAAGAAATGAACTTTTCGTTGTCATTGAAGAGTTGGCTATGTTCACAGGTAGTTGCGTTCACACCTATCCAAGCATTCTTCAAGAGTTGGTATATCACAACTTAGTGTTAGGATGACTACATCATTTACTTAACAGTATCAGGATGACTACATCATTTACTTGACAGTATCATTATGGCTACATCACTTACTTGACACTATCAGGATGACACCATCACTTACTTAACACTATCGAGATGATTCTATATCTGCCTGACAGTGTCAATATTTCCATGACCTATAATGTTGTGTAAACTGTCAGAAATGTTTCTTGGGCTAAACTCCATCATGTGTAAAGGAACATAGAATATGTAGTGTCAAAACGATATGTTTGTAACATCAGTGTTCATTTAACTATTTAACTGAACCCACTGGTGGAAGTGAAGAAATGTTTATAAATTACTACACACACTACAAAGGTGCCCTGGAGAGTATATATATATATATATATATATATAATTCGTGACTATATGAGGTGAAGAAAGGTCACGAATAAACTCTCCACTTGGCTAAGAAGAAAACACATTTTATACAGAAATCCCATGAGTAGGCCTACTGCTAGAAAATAAAATGCATACTTCCAACAGTAAGACTCAGAACGGTCAGTTTACAGTTGGATATCTACTTTTGAATATCACTATGTCTTTGATAAATTTAAATGGGATTTTTTTTTTCAACTGAGTCTCGTTGTTTAGCACTAGGCCTACATGACACCAATAGTGTAGTCTACATCAGAATAGGACTAGTTAAATTCATCTCAAACTGTTCGATTATCTCTTACCTCATCTATGTGCTTATACGCCATTGAATGCCCTGCTTCCCAGGCATGGAAGGAAGGAGGGGGCGGTGGTTACTGAGTAGTATTGTAGGGAGACTTCTGGAACATTTTTGTTTTTCTAAATTTTATGTTTAAACAAAACAAGCTGGAGCTGATGTATAATGTGAGCAAGTAGGTCGCAATGATTGGCGTGGTGAAGTTGTGGGATCATCACTTTTATTATGGGAACCTGACAAGAGGTACCACTAGATGTCTGCCTAAGGTTATTAGTAGGCCTTCCAGTGAGAGCATGACGGAATACATTGCTCCGTCTGTCTACTTAGCAGTGGTTCTCTCAACCTTCTTGGCCATGGGTACTATACAGAAAGCAACTAAGGCTTCAAGAAAGCTATATGCGCTCCATCATGGTTTGGCCAACATGTAATGCCGATATGGGCAGTGTAGAGGGACTGCTTATTGTTGACAGCTACGCAGGGCATATATCTTGTAAGGGTACGATTTAATTCCGAAGAGAATGGTGAGCTGAAAAGTGTTTGGCTAACAAAGAAGCCCCCCCCCTCCCCAAGAAAACGCTATCATGATCAGTTTTAGTGCCAACTAGCTTAAACTGATTTATATTTATCAAAGTTTGCATGAAATCATGAAAGACAGGGCCAAGGGTGTCCACTGATTTAGCCTAACTCACCGTCTTACGTCGACCTATTTTTGACATTGTAAGGCACACACCACTCTTAAAATACTTCTCCGTAGAGGTGCACCAGAAGTAGCTCTATCTTTGTGGCAGGAGTCAACACAACGTGACGACCCTAACCTGCTTCTGTTTTGGTCCACCATTCTAAAAGGGTAAATTCTGATAGGTCTCAATAAAGTTTTGAGCTACTGCATTATAGCCTACAAGATTAAAGTGTGGGAATGTATTAACAAAAAGGGTTTTTGTTTAAGTTTATTATAGACAACATGTAAAGAAGGATATTAACCAGTGCAATATTGTATGATGCTGAGAATGGATCCATGTAGGCCCATATCAAGGTGTCTATGCAATATTGTATGATGCTAATAATGTAGGTATATTGAAGTTGTTAAGGTTTGAAACTTTAAAAAAATAAAAGCTGTATTAAAACAAAATTCCTGTAAGCTGGTCAGTCCTTCTTGCTTAATTTGCCTTTACATTCTACTCAAGCACAAATATTTCATTAACATTATCAGACTTACAGATAACTTATATCCCCAACAATCAGGGGATTACACAAAACTACATTTTAAATCTTTTCTTGTGTACATATAATATCCATAATTATTTTATTTAGTCTAAGGGATAGTTTTGTGTGACCATCTGTTGCATGTATGAAGACACTCCACATATTTTAAACTTGGAAAGTTTGACACAGAGTACACAAATTGAATACTACATAACTACATTACACTTTTAGAGGACCTTTGTTTTTTTTTGAGCCAACACAACACAACTA
Source organism: Biomphalaria straminea (assembly GCA_021533235.1). Taxonomy (NCBI): domain Eukaryota; kingdom Metazoa; phylum Mollusca; class Gastropoda; family Planorbidae; genus Biomphalaria; species Biomphalaria straminea. The sequence goes on along the minus strand of JADKLZ010000130.1, from coordinate 33,070,346 downwards.
ACACAATTGTATCTCTATGATCATTTTTAGTTATGAGAAAGAAAGGTGTGAAACTATTTTTTCTTTAATAAAACTGGTTTATATGTTTGTGAATAGTAGTGTATAATATGCATTAAGAAAAAAAAAAGAGTTGACTTCAGAAGAGCAATAGCAGCCATTACATTTTTTTAACACATTTAAATTACCATCACCTTGCTAAAGTAGAATTTTAAACTGTGCTTTTAAAGAGATCTAAAATATCAGTTTATAATGAATGATTTAGAAATCCCTAAGTAGACAATACAATGAAAATGTAAATACAATTTCTGTATTGTAAAAAGAACAACTCAATTTTAATTTTTTGTTTTTGCTTTAATATGATTGATGGCAATGAATATATTAATAAAATGAACTAAACATTTGAAAGAATCATGGATTAAAATAAAATCTAACATAAACAACTCAGTTCATCCAGCCCTTAGCAAGAAAAGATTAAAATCTAAATTACAAGACAAAATTTTAGAAGTCAATATTGTACACAAACGAACATAGCTTGAAAAAATAAATTGCCATAAAATAAAAAAAAAAAGGAGGTTCAAAGTTCAATAAAATTGTCCACTACTTAAAGTATTGTTTTAAAAGTTTGTGGACGTTGAAAAATAATTTTAGTACATTTTTCATGCTTCACTACATTCAAGAAGAACACTATGACCCTTAAAAACTTGGGTTTGTCATTTAACTCTCGTAGTTGTCTGTTATGTAATCAAAGCGCCTTGAGACTACATTATATTTGTTAACTCTTTCTCTCCTAATTAACTGTACCACCCTTGATTTGACCCCATTAAATTCAAATAATATTTGATTTTATAAACTTTAATTTTGTGTTTTATAAGAAGACCTTGTATTCTATAATTTTATACCAAAAGAAATGTTTTCTGATGACAAAGAAAGATGTTATTAAAGTCTTATCATAACAGGGTAGAATGTACAGATGTGAAAAAAAAAGAACTATTCTGTCAGAATGTGGAAAATAACTACAAAAGATGAAGAGTTAATAGCTCTGTAAAAATTAAACTATTAGATTTGAATAAATGCCTAATTCAAGGCTCATTGAGATAATGTAAGCCTTGCTTTTGGTTTCCTTCATGGAAATAAAAGCCAAGAGAGGTGGATCGGAAGATAGGGGGAAGTGTTACGTCACCTTTTGTCAAACAATAAATTAGCCCTAAACCAACCTGGTAGCAGGGCCACATCTGCTGGATATGAACACTAATGGGTCTTGAAGTTTTGATAATGGTGAGCTCATCTTTGTTATTTAGGACTACATTTTCCTGACAGCATGAGCACCTTTAGTGTGTGGTTTCATATGTTGTTAATACTTCTATTTGATTAAATTTAGCCCAAGGAACTGCTTTCTTAAATATATGCAACAATCCATACATTTATTCATTTATTCTCTTCTAACATGTACGTTGTTCAAAAGTGAACCCAGTCAAATATGTGCAACAGTTGACTATGAATCTCACAATAAAAACCTAAGGAGTTTCTGTACAATGATTTAAACATTCAACAAAACATATTTCATTATAGTACACTGTAAACATTCTCAAAAACGTGCACACAAACAGACAAATCACACCAGTAGATTGTGCGTAGGTTTCTTCCCAGGCCATGCCTCCTTGGCATATTTCTTCTTTTTGGGTTCTTTTGGACCTTGTTCTTCCACACTGGCCACAGGGATTGCTGCTGGTTGGACTGTGGGTTGAACAGGTGCAAAAAAGTCCACATCTGGGGCGAGGTTAGGAACTGGCAGACCAAGTTTGGCCGCAATGCTGAGTGGGTTGGCCAACATAGAGCCAGGGCCTGCTGTGGGGAGATCCCCATACAGACTGTGACTGTTGTGCTGGTTCTTGTTTGTTTGTAGATGTAAACCAGAGTTGACAACACTGAGGTCCAGTTTACCTCGCTGAAGAAAATAAAATACAGTTATGGTTAGAGTAAAAGTTACTTATAAATGACTAGTCTAATAAATGATAAAACAAATGATAGAAATAAATTTTAAAGACACCAATGAAAAAGGAATATGAAGATTAAAATAAGAGATTTTGTTTTTCTGTGCTGATGTTGGTGTACATCACTTCTGCTAGAAATCCTCCACCATGACTAAATTAAAAAAAAAAAAAGAATTACAGCTGAAGAAGTTCTCAAGAACCACATGGCATGGCTAAGTGAAACCTTGTGGCCCTTTAGACCCACCTATAGACGCACTATACGATTGTCCACAAGCTGCCTGTGGCAGGCTGACATAAATATATTAGAGTATGCATAACCAATTTAAAAACGAACAACAAATAATCATTAACACATGAACAAGAACCTCAAACTTTTTGTGCATATAATATCCATGTTTAAAAACTGAAGCACCTTGCACTGGCTAAGAATGTCTACATCCTCAGATGTGCCAACATAGCACTCGCCAAAATCAAACAATTAACAAACTTATTGCTGACTAGACCACAATGAGCAGATATTCACTGTATCAGAACACACTAAATGTCATTTCACTATAAACCCAGTCCACTCATACCACCTCTGCAGTTAGAACATGCTGAAGAGCTTGTCAGTTGAAGAGAACACTTGTGATGTAGACAACATTGGCACCACTGCCTGGAAAGTTCTTAACTTATGCAAAAAAAGAACAGCTAGTGACTATGGTCAAGCAGTGTCTTTCTTTCATAGAATTTATATATAATGGAACTGACATCTTTTAAATACTAGTATCTAGAACTGATTTGCCATTGTCTTTTAATACTAGTATCTAGAACTGATTTGCCACTATCTAAAGACATAGTGTAATCTATTGTAATTTGACACCGCAAGGAGCTTCTTTGTGCCCATGAAATAAGTTCTTTTCCTCTAGGTACATATTTTTCAATCAATTGGTGTTGTTCCTTTCTTTTAAAAGCTTCAGGTGTGCCTTATTTTGTTATCTAAAGTGTTTCCTACAAAACAAAAGAAGATGATTACATCCTACACCTACCTATGTATTAACCTAGTTCTGCATGTTTACTAGAGACAAACTCTACTAAGTCTCCTCCATGCCCTAGTGGCAGTAAGCAAGAAAGAGCAATTTTATGAACTTGTACAAATATGAAATAAGACTTGTACTTTACGTCTTTCTGAGATTTAATTACATTATGATTTTCTATATTTGTTATGGTTTACTTTTCTATGTTTTATTGCTATTTTTTTTTTCAGTCTTCTGGAGTGTCACTAGTTTGGTGATTTTACTCATACTGTTTAGTTTTATTTTCTTCTTAGCTAATATTTCTTTTTATGAACATAAAAGTTTTACTCGATTTCTTAGGTATTGATTTTTTAGTCTTTATTATAAGTATTTGATTAATTTTCTTTTTTTTTAGCTACTCTTAATAATTTGCCTTTTCTGGATGGAAAGCTTCAATTTGATTTTCATTTCTGCAATTCATGTTACAATGAATGTGTCAGCCCAGATCTTCTACAGGATGACAGCAAAAACAAGTGTGAAACTCTTGACCACAGTGACCAAAGCTTGACAGGCATATCCTACCACCACATAGTCATCCAATAATTTTGTGAATTTGATGTTACAAAAAAAAAAAGCACTCATGTCTATGCTATACATTTATATGTATGCCAAGGATAGATAACCCTATTTCATTTTTTTCTCTTTGTTTTTGTTACCAGTATGAAAAAGCAATTAAGAAGCAGTTAAAAAGGAAAAAAAAAAAACTACCAACCTTTGAAGGTATGACTGTTGTTTGAACAAGATTTCTAAAGCGACCAATGGAAGGATCTATGTCTTCTGCACAGATTAAAAAATAATTTTTAAAAAATAAAATTATAATTTGTGGAAGAAATGTGCAGTTATAAAAACTTATACTATTACTAAAAAAAAAATTTATTTGTTAAACATAGTTTTTTGTAATGTAGTCTTGTCAGCACCTCTGATGGAAGCGTTCGAGGAGCCATAAGTGTCTTCAGTAGAGCCCCCAGGTCAAAGAGCCATAAAAAAGTGTGGTGAGAACCACTGCTTTATAAACATTGATTTTTGTTGCCAGGTGAGGAGACCTATGTTATGCCGGAGGCCGGTGTAGACAGTATAGAAGCACTAATTATCAATCCACAGCTACGCTGGGTTGGACACTTATCCTGCATGGGAGACGACTGCATACCAAAGGTGATCTTCTTTAGTGAGCTTAAAAAAGGACAGCCTAGCAGAGGTGCCCCCCGTAAACGCTATAAATTAAGATCAACTCAGGCGTGATTTCGAATCTCACTAGCATAGAGGAAAGTAGCTGGCAGCAGATGGCCTCTGAAAGAGACAGTTGGTGAGCTCTCACAAAGGTTGCAGGACAAACATTTGAGACTCAAAGAAAAGCCATTATTGAAGACAGGCGCAGAAGACAGAAATAAAACTTAAATAGAATGGTAGCAGACAATAGGTTTGTCTGTATGACATGTAGGAAAATATGCAAGTCAAAACTTGATCTGCAAAGTCATGTGAATTACTGCAAGCATACTTTATCTTTGAAATCGAAGACATTGCCATTGTTAAAGAAAATACATAATAATTACAATGAAAATTCAAGTATAGACTCAATGTTTTTAATAATAATAAAAAAAATTGCAAATAGAAGTTAAAATGGAAGTTGTACAATGCACTACACAAGCTGCCTGTAACAAGAACAAGATAATGCAACAAATATCAAACGACATTTTAATTTATTCATAATACGGGTAACTAAAATCCAAATAAGTATTTTGAGTGCCTTAACATTTGTAAGCATGAGATTTCTTATATCTAGAAAATCATTCATTTAAAATATGTAAAAGTTGTTCATTTATAGCTTAAACTTTGTACAATCTTGTCACATTTTCTTGCCTACAGGCAGTCTTTGGATACATGTCATTGAAAAGCATCAACTAAATAGTTTTACTTTTAGAAAAATTTTATGAGCAAAAAAAAAATGTTTATGACAATTATTATTTTTTAATTGTTAAATTTGGCATAAAGTCTTTAGAAACATAGATTTTGTAAAAGAAAGCAAACTAAATATGAAAACACTAGATCAATGATGCAAAACAATAAATGCATAAAAATAATATATACATTCATACAGACAGGATAAAATACACACAAGTTTTGAAAATAGAAGAAATTATGCATGGTGTGACACACTTTACCTGGGTTGATAATCTCTTCTTCATCTGCAAAGTTAACATGAAAAGTCTTGTGTTTGCGCTTCAGTGGGTTAGGAACATCAGGCATATCCGCTACAGATATAACTCGCCTGTTGTGTGCTGTGTTGAATTCTGTGAGATTCTGTGTCAGACAAAAAAAATGTTTAAACAAAATGTGGAACAATTTGTTTTTATAAGCCCTGACATATACAAAAAGACATGATGCACAATCAAATCTGAAATGATAAGATAAGATAATTTGTATTGATCCAATCAATGGAAATTCAGTTTGATTACAATTGACAACCTCAACGTAACTACTGTGCAAAAACAATATTGATGAAAAATTTGAACAACATTCACAAACGAAACACATTAACATTCACAACCAGCGCTTTATGGATTTGACTTCTATGTAATGTAATGAACAGGAAATATTGATTTTAATCACATGAGGTGTCTTGACCTAGCCTTCCTGTGATGTAGGCTACCCAGGCACAGTGCAAGATGGGCCATTGTCCCATTGCTTAGTAATTCAGGCCTAATGTTGACTCATGGTGCCCCCACTGCAGGAAGAGAGAGAGAGGAAACTGTGTCTCATATTCTGTTAACTGTCACCAGACTTGCCGAAATCTGTCCCAACAGTTGGGGAAGGTACATGCTCTTGACACGCATGTGCACGAACGCAAAATTTTAGTCCTAGGCTTTTGTAAAAGAGGATTTGAGCTTTGCAAGCACTTCATTGAATGGAGTTGAACAAAAGCTTATTTTCATGCTTTTATGTAGTACCAGAAATGGAATTAAAGCAAGAGTTTAAGAACTGAAAGAGTTTGAAATTGAAAGAGCATTTTAGAAAGTGCAATTTGAAACCAAATCAATTTCTTTTTTGAAGTAACTTCTGTATTTTACACCTGCTGCTTTGACTAATATATGGGAACTGACTTTGAAGAGATGTGGCACTCTCTGGCCTCTTGAAACTTCAACCCTAAGTCCTTAATAAAGTCATAGTGGCTTTGTCCAAAACATTTCTTTTTTTTTTCCAGTTATGCAGTATGGGATGTGCTAGTGTTAGTAGAACTAATTTAACTTTTTTTTAGAACTTATTATCTACCGTATTTAATTGTATTTAAAAAAAAATTAATAGGCTACAGAAGTGCAATAAATAAAAAAAATTATTTCATAAAATATTTCTTTTACTAAGTTAAAACTGGGTAAGGAAAAACAAAATATAGATATATAAAAATAAAAAAAAAACAAGCTGGATATGACCAGTGGCCTGTGGGCCTTTGTTTGGGTATAACTGATTAATGGAATGAATTTAGATCTCTGTCAAACTTGGAGAATGTTCCCTTCCCATTTATTTATTTGCCACAAAAACAAAAGTAGAGTGTGAAAATGGTTTACCCTTTTGGCCTACATATTCATATCCAATATAAAAGATTGTGAAAACGGATTTGTTAAAAAATGTTTTGTACTTTAATAGAGATACAATGGGTCACTTTTTGTCTATTTTTAGGGCCCTACGGATGTGGTAGGGACATTAAAGATTAAACAGTACCCACCATGATCTAAGGAACATTTGTCAAGGTTGGTCAAACGGTTATGATTTTTTTTTCATGACATACACACGCCTTACTTTCTGCGTCGTATTATAGATCTATATACTGAAAGATAATGCCACACCAAAGGAGTTAAGAAATCATAAACTGGCAAATGCAGTGATTTATGAAGTTATTCTTAAAATGAATGTATTTTAACCATGCAGGATTTTGTTCTTCTATAAGAGACAACCTGTAATTGCTCAAAGTGTAATGCCAAACTCTTAGTGTGATTTTTTAAAATTAAATTTCTAGAAGAACATATGCTTAACATTTAGACCAAATGGACAAAGAAAAGAAATTAAATTTATGTGTAGTCCTTCATTTTACTACCACAATGCACATGATTTTGGGAATTTAAGGTATTCATATTGATTGAAATAACTTAATTATTGACAATTTTTCAAATTTCATTGTATGGAAATCAAAATTATTTTTTTTTGACCAACTATTTTCATTGGTTGTTAAAGATTTCAAAGTTTCAATTTTCTTAATTGGTGTTGGAAGACCTTATAAAAAATTCTAAATCTACAAAAATCTATTTTAGTGTATGTGATTTGTAAGTTTCTTTTTTTTTTCTCTAATTTTTGTTGTAGATTCTTGTAACAAATAAATGTTATTTTTAACTCTAGTACATTTAGTTGGATGTTTTAAATGTATATCTGGATGAATGATAAAAATTTGACATTGTGTTAACAACCAACAAATCTTGTTACAAAGTCTAATATAGGGTTGCATTTGGCTTCACTCACATCTAATTCTGTTTCAGACTCTGGCAAACCTAACAAGTTGCCCTCAGAATCCTCTCTCTTTCCATCTTTCTCATCCATATTGCTCAGACCCATCTGTGGACGCTCTCGGATGACATAAATGCGAGTCGATGCACCAAAATGTATTTCACTGTCTATGGGAATCTGCTGAGGTTTTTTAGACTCAAGTCGTATGTGACCAATGTATGTACCATGAGCTGTAAGAGAATTTAAAACATACAATAAATAATTGGCATTTTTATATAAAAAGATTTAATCACAAGTATGCGAATTTCATAAATTATAAATTCACCAAGGTACTATATTTTCTGACAGAAGATAAAGGAAGAGTGCATCATTTTACAGCCTACATATTTTGTAACTCAGACAAAGTAGTTGTCTGCCAGGGGTCTATTTAAGTTCCCCTTTCAATATTTTAATCTATTTTCAGTGATAGATTTTTTCATCGGAAATAATGTTTTGAGGATAATTTTTAAGTATTTGATATGAATATAAGTATAAGAGTGGCAACAGGTTTCCCTTGCTGGCTGGGAGCATGCTGAAAGCTTTGCCTGCGGAATCTGCATTCAAAGCTTCAGAAATTCATTTTCCTGGCATCTACCACACATTTTTTTCTCATAGTAAGAAGACAGCTGGTCAAAAAGAGGTAGGAGAGACAACATTTAAGTGTTTTTTTTTTACAATCAGAGCTAAAAAATATTTTCTGCCTTCTAGAGTGCACTATTCATACTACCAAAAAAAAAAGCAGGTCAAATTAAGTCAGATAAAGGAGACATCACTGGCTAATATTTTATTAACGGGCATGTTTTGAAACATTTTAAATAATGTTACTTTATTTGGATAATATTCTGCATAGATGTATAGGATTAAAAACTATATTTTAAAAAAAATACTTTTTTTTTTAAAATAAATAGACTGGCTTCATGTCTGGTTGAAACTGGTATGAACAAATATTTTGTGTGCTATCATATAAATTCTTTGCTCTAATAAAGTATTGTTATGTTTAATGCACAATTGTTCAACATCTTTCCTCACAGATAATAAAGATTATTATTATCAACAATTTTAAATAAAGAGTGTTATTTTTGGAAACACTTAAAGCTCGACAGATATTATAAGGTGGAACCAAGCTTACTGCTGCCAAGGTCTATAAGAAATGGTCGCGCAAGGTGCCGATGCCATATCAAAGCAGAATGCACACGTGAACATGATGAGTGGTCTATTGTAAAGTCACACAGCTGTTTGTTGCGGCCAAAGAAGTAACATTTCTTTTCATCAATCATCAATTTCTGAAAAGTTAAAAAAAAAATTTTCAAACATAGAAAGAAGAATCTAAATGAAACATGGCAAGTTGATTCTCAATCAATCAATCTTGGTAAGAAGATTCTCAAAAAATCAAACATTAAAAAAGAAGAATTATGTAATAATGCCTAAGAAAATCATGAAATTATTGTTGAAACTAACCTGTATCATTTTACCATCTTTAAGAACATCCAAATGGAGACCAGCTGGGGGTTTACCTGCCCTATACACAGAAAGTATACAGTGCTAACTAAACAATCTAAATTGATGAGACATTAAAAAAAGACTCTAGGTTTTTATCATTTTGTTGAAGAAAAAAATAATAGCATTCATTGTTATTGTACAAATGTCAATTGTAAGCCAACTTTGACTTTAGTCTTTACTTCAATTAGAGCTGTTACAATTTTTTTCAGAAAAATTATTTTAAGAATCGGTAATAGTATAGATAAGCAGATACCTTTACCTACCACCATGTTGTTTTTAAGCATATTGTTAGGTAGTTAATTTAGTATTGCGCATATTTTCTAGATAGTTAGTTTAGTCTTTTAGAATTGCGCACTTTTTAGTACCGACATTGAACGCACATTTTATGACGACACAGACTGTAGGGTTAGAGGTTAAGTTTGACGTAATAGGATTTCAGTTACCGCTAGGCTCTCGGGGTGATCAGACGTGTTTATCTTTTGACTAGACTGTGGCCATCTTGTAAATAAAGTTAGTATTGAATTTTCATTACGAAGTCACTTAGTCATTTCAAGTCGTTGTTCCTGTGAGTGCTGTTATTTTCTTGTTCTTGTAATGGTCACTGTCGAGCTCGCACATAAGTAATTCATTGATACAACTATACTCATGCATCTAGTATCCTAAAGCAACTTAGAAATATAGTAATCTACAAACACAACAAGAAGGAGAAGGATACATTACAGTGGCAACATTACAGTGGCGACCCCGTACGCTCTAAGGGTTTGCTACGTTAACGGATCCAGACGTCTTCGTTGAAGTTCATCGTTAGTGCAGTGGTGATCACGCCTGAACACCAGTTTTATGAATTGTTACTGCAGTCATCATCGGTACAGTAGTGCTCTTCATCGCTCTTAGTCTCAGTGAAAAAACTTTGGTTTAACGGTCGACGGGTCGTTATACTGAAACAGTGATACAACACCACAACGCCTGACTCCTGTTCATCAACATAGACAACGAATCAACACAACTGTGAAGCAGTTTGACGTACAGCTAGTGCACTCATTTATCGTTGCATCGCCTTGTTTGCCTGACGCCTAGATCGTCGCTGATCACGTAGGTGTTGGTAACCTGGACATTAGTTAACCGTTAGCGGACCTGCATACAGATGGGACAACAGAAACAGTCGTAGTCACAGAAGGTCAGAGAAAGACAGTTTGCCCGCTGTCTCGTTTTATATCAAGTTAGCCATTATTCACCCCTTTTCGTCATCAAGAGAGTCTACGCACAGCCGCTTGCTCAGAAGATCCGGTATTACTTTAACGGTCGCTGCAGTTAACCTTGTCGAAGGTCAGTAACATTTCGTCACTTTATCGAAGTTTCATCGTCTGTTTGAGAGTGAAGCTCTCTTACACTGACTTTCCTGAACTGGAATTGTTAGTGATTGTTGTGGGAACAGCCTTACCCACTGTTAGCCGTTATCATCGTTGGAGATCGTCGAAGGTGACCTTACCCACCTATTCATCGTTGGACTTTGAAGGTGCTATTTGTCCTGTGATAGCACATTACAGACTACATTGAACATTTCGTTTTGAAGCAGTGGACCTTATCGTCGCAGAGAACTTTGTCGTCATTTTCGTCAGCCCAGGTCATTTGTCGTTTTCGCAACTTACTCGTTGGATTTTTGGAGTACGTGACCTATACATTTCGTCACAGCAGAGAATCGTCGTCATCGCAACTCATTCGTGGACTGGAGTACTATAGCTTATAACCTGCATTCGTCGGAGCAGTGAATCTGTGGCACACCTGTGGCATTACGTATCTAAAGAAACTGAACCGGAGAGCATCGACAGGACAAGAGAGCTGTTGTGAAATTTGTCGTATTCGCATAACCGAGCATTGGGCAGATATAGCAAAAAGATAAGTACCTTATAATTTGTTTCTCTTTTATTAGATAGTATATGTTTAGATTCTCCCCTTAGCTTAATAGTTTTTATCTAATTGGAACGCTAGCCTAATTTAATTTAGGTGCGGTTGGACTTAAAGATAGACGTGAATCAGATAAATTCTATAACTATACGTATAGGTTTAGGATTGTAACAATCGTCTTGTCCTTGTAAACATTATTATTTTTTCTTTTGTCTATCACTTATATCATATCGTCTTTTGTGTGTATTGTGGAAAACTACGAAAATAAAGCTACTCAATTAACTAAAATAATTGAATCTAGATCTTATGCCAGTTTGTTCTAGGTCCCTTCATTTTAGAAGAAAGACTCATTTAGTATATGTTCATTTATTTTAAAATTTTATTATTTTTTGTTGTTCATAATTTATATTAGATATGTTGTTTTAACTTGTCACTATATCTCGGGTAAGTTATGTTTATATGAACTTGATTGGGTTGAATAAATCTAATCTGGTCGGATAAATTTTTATAATTTATCCATGAGAATACCTGGCTATCCTTGCCATATTTAGATTTCTTGTCTTAGATCTATCTAGACATAAAATAAAAGTTTTTGTGTTTTAAAACACATTAATTTAAAACAAATTTTCACAAATTTGCTTGAAATATTGAGCGGCAGAGAGAAGAAAGGATTTATATAACTCAACCAGTAACGGTAATGATTGTTTAATTATTTAAGGACATTGAATATATCGAATAGACTAATCATTGAACTAGATCTACTCATCTGGATCTGAGCAGACGATAACTGGTAGTGACAGTAGACTGAGTACAGTGGTGGTAATACTAAACCAGTTCTAATCTATCTATCTAATCTAGATATTAAACTAAGTCAAATACACATAATTACAAACACTTGTAATATTAATAAGTGAGTAGCTCAGTACTTGTAGTGTAAAACTTAAAAGTTAAAAAGACATTTAATAAAATGGCAACATCCTCATATGTAGATCTTAAGGAGCTGAAGGAAACAGCGATGCAGGATGGAAAGGCCATGGATTTAAAGGGTAAAGATTTAGCAAATTATGTACAGCAAGTAATAAAAGAAGAACTTGAAAGACAAAGACAAAAAGAGGAGAAAGAACTTGAAAGACAAAGACAAAAAGAGGAGAAAGAAATTGAAAGACAAGACAGGATTAGGAAGGAAGAATTGGAAAGACAGGAAAAAGAAGCAGAAAGGAAATTTAAAATTGACATGGAAAAAGCAAAAGCTGAAACAGCAGCAGCACAGACAACTACGACGCAAGCAAATACTACTCAGCCTCAAGCAACCACAACGCAAGCAACTCAACAAAATAATACTAATCCTCAATTTTGGCTTAAACGAAAATTACTAAGTTTTGAAGAAGGCAAAGATGACATAGGTGATTTTTTAAAACGATTCGAAATCAAACTATCAACCTTTAATGTACCAGAAGATGAATGGTCTGAAATACTACTGGATTTTGTACATGGTCAAGCCTTAACCATATGCCAAAATCATGACCATAGGATAGAAGATAGTTATGAAAAACTTAAAAGAGAACTTCTTAATGCTTATGGACACAATGCAACTACATTTAGAAAAAAATATTTTGAGAATATCCCATCAACACAAACTGAACCACAAACTACTATAAATCAAGAAAAAGATTACTTTAATAAATGGCTAAAGTTAGAAAAAGTAGGGAATTCATTTGAAGCTTTGAAAAACTTTATTTTGATTGATAATTTCTTAAACAAATGTGACCCACAACTACAATCTTTTATTAGGGAAAGAAACCCTAAATCAATTGATGAAATTACAGAAATCATGAGAACTTATAAAAATGCCTACCCAAATAACCCATTTTCAGTAAAAGATGAAAATAAAGTTGACTTAGTATGTTACACTAATGATAGGTACTCTAAACAAAATGAAAATAGATTTGAAAATAGACATAGAGATAGTTCTAAATCTAGAGTTAATCATTATGATGAAATCACTTGTTTTAATTGCCAAAAGAAGGGACACATAGCTTCTCATTGCAAAAGACCTAATACATATTACAGATCAAATGATAGGGATTCATATGACAGAGATAGGAATCAAAACAGAAGAAGCAGTATTAATAATAGAGACAGGAAACAAACAAACAGAGTTTTCTACACAAATGATAACAATGAATTTTATTAGAGATTCTGCTTGTACTACAGTAGCTATCAGATCTGATTTTGTAGATCCTTGGTGTTATTTAGGATACAAGAAAAGTGTCAGACTGAGTGATGGTACTATTAAGCAGTATGAAGCTTGTAGAGTTTTTATCAAGACTCCTTTCTTTACAGGTTATTGTAATGGAGTAGCCATACCCACTTTACCACAAGACATGTTGTTAGGAAATGTTAGGGGTATTCATTCATGTACCATGAGAGAAATTGAAAGTTGGGAAAACAAATATAATAGTTATTTGTTACACACAAATAGAGACTACAGAAATACCAGACAATACAATAGACATATGAACTCTGGTAGAAGAAACATGACTTGTTACAATTGCAATAAACAAGGACATTTAGCTAGAAATTGTTGGTTTTGGTCATATAATAACAATCAGAGGATTGCGAGTTCTCATTGTTATGAAAATGGTTGTAGCCTAAATCAAAACAGAAATAAATATGGTGACTATGAAGTAAACACATATAGAAATCATGATTACCAAAATAGTGACACAAGAAGACATAATATGAATTAAGAATTAGTACTCTGAATGTAGAGATATGTACTATTCAAGTTAAAACTATTTGAAAAGTCTATGAAGAGATGTTTGAGTATTTAAAGGTGTATACAATTACAGTTGAAGTTGAATTAATTTTATGAAAGTGACATTATGTATATGATTAAAAGTTCAGTCATGGAACATGTTGACCTTAAATTGGTATATTGACTAAGCAATATAAAGTTTGAAGAGAAAGCAATAAGTAACTCTGTGAATATTACAAATGATCTATTGTCTAGAATGACATTGACATAACTAAATATTGTATATATACAATATCAAGAGTTTATTCTATGAAGTAAATTCCATAGAATAGTATTATATCGTAAAGAGTGAAAACTCTATGAAAGTATTATTTTTGTACTATGTTAATAGTACTATATTGAGTCAAGAGGGAGAAGTTCAAATGTAAATAGTGTTGATCTGAGTTTTCATTCATATTATTTGTACCATGATAAATTGTGTTCAACTGAAAGTGAGTATATATGTCATTATTCATCATCCATCATTGACGGTTAGGACAAGAAGGAAATTGGTGAGTGAAAGAGAAATGAATTATTGGGTATGGGATGAAAGGATATGATTATTGAAATTATTTACAGTTACTATAATGCATTGAATGTTTATTTTTTACAGTAAAACTTGTCCTGGAGTTGTCTCTATTTCGGTGTGTTGAACTGTGCCATGAACAATTGTGAACTTTATCTTCGTATGGATGTCTTCATGTGCCATGAACTGTTATGAAATATTTCAAGAAATGAACTGTGTGCCATGAAGGATGAAGAAACATGAAGATTCAAGATTTTATTTATTTATTTTTTCTTCCCCATATGATGCTTTCAGTCCCTTGTAAAGACTTGGACTGATTTAGAAAAAAAAAATATTGTTATATTTTTTTTTAAGGAAAGGGGGGAGGAACTGTTAGGTAGTTAATTTAGTATTGCGCATATTTTCTAGATAGTTAGTTTAGTCTTTTAGAATTGCGCACTTTTTAGTACCGACATTGAACGCACATTTTATGATGACACAGACTGTAGGGTTAGAGGTTAAGTTTGACGTAATAGGATTTCAGTTACCGCTAGGCTCTCGGGGTGATCAGACGTGTTTATCTTTTGACTAGACTGTGGCCATCTTGTAAATAAAGTTAGTATTGAATTTTCATTACGAAGTCACTTAGTCATTTCAAGTCGTTGTTCCTGTGAGTGCTGTTATTTTCTTGTTCTTGTAATGGTCACTGTCGAGCTCGCACATAAGTAATTCATTGATACAACTATACTCATGCATCTAGTATCCTAAAGCAACTTAGAAATATAGTAATCTACAAACACAACAAGAAGGAGAAGGATACATTACAGTGGCAACATTACAATATTTATCTCCCTTACCTATATTACACTTTCAATAACTTTTTTTAAAGAGAGTTTTTGTTCTTATGCTTTCAACTTATGACATTTCAACATTTATTAATTACATTATTTTTTCTTGCTGTTGTATTTTATTACATAAAAAAAACATACAAATAAACCCATTTTTTTTTAAAGATACTACATTTTTTTCTTTCTTGTCATTGATTTTATCATTAAATAACAATTTTCATGTCCACTTTTTTCATGTACATGAAGACATGATATCTATTTATTTAATTACTTTTATTTTGTCAATAAAAGACATTTTGTTGAGCTTAGAGTTAGTTATTTTATATTTTTCTTTTATTTTTTTTGTCTGTTGTTATTAATTTAACTACATGATTTTAATTTAGATTTTTAGTTATTTTTCAACGTACAAAAGCTTGTTTGCATTTTAAATGAATTTTAATATTAGATCTAATAGCTGCTCGAAAGAAAGACAAAACAGCAACAGAAAAAAATTGTCAAGTAATTCAAGGTAGATAATCTAGTACTAAGCCTTAAAAACAAAATGGTGTATTTCTAATGACAATATATGGTCAAAAGAAATAAAACGTAAAAATATATTTAAAAAACTATTTATCTCCGAGCAAAACAAATTTATATATTTGTAATCTGCATTTTTTTCTGCATATTCTTAAAATATTCTAGAAACCTTATTTAGCGTATCTAGTCACGTAAACTAATACCTAAGAATCTTGTCGTTTTTTTTGTTTTAGTAGATATGAAAAAGCCTTCTATATTTATAGATCCAATGTAGTCTATGAATTATGATTATAAGTATATAATTATTTTTATGACTTCGACATGCGCACTGCCATCCAGACTAGTGCAGAGATGTGCACTATTATTGAATAGACTGAAGTCGGATGTTGACATGAGAAGAGACTGAACGATTTCCACCCAGGGCCAAAGCTAGAGAGAGTGGAAATGAAGACACTGTGCTAAGCGAAGATGTTGTCTTGTGTAATTATGACGTCAATGTAAATAAACATCGTTGTCTCGTTGAGTTGCCTTTCCTTAAATTATTACAGTATGTTACAGTATGTAGAGTAAAAGGTCTAAAGCGGACACTTTTGCACCCGTTTTCACATGAATTTTTTTTTCTCTGAAATGGTTAGACTTAGGGAAAAAGTGAAAGTATCAGAATACTCATCAGCTATTGGCTAATAATTATATATTTGCTGCGTGATAGTCCTATGTTTATTAAAAAAAATTATTGAAGTTTACTTGTGGTGGGGTCTGACACCTCTCACGGACAATTTTTTTGTAAATGTAAAGGACGCGGACATCGAGAATCAGCCGCGGACACAGTATATAAAAGTCATGTAAAAATCAATATAATCTTACTATTCTTTACTTTAAGCAGTTTTCTTTTACAAAAGATTAAGATACTCAATTCTTTGTCACTTTTCCCACACTCATTATAACTTTTCTCTGTTTAATATTGATGTCACAAGCTGCACCCTCTCCCGTCCCCCAACTATAGTCTAAATCTTCATGTTAAAATGTAGACCTCCTCCCCCTAATAACGTTAATATCCAAGTTACATCTGTTATTTTTCCCCTAGCTGTAAAACAACATCTAAGGGCAAGCCTATTTTGACATGGGGGAGAAAGTTTTGCTTTGGGTCAGTTCCAAATTTTGGTACCAGTATCATTATTTCAGTCCAGTATCACCCCTCCCTTTCTACATTGTAATGGTGCTGCAAATTTTTTCCTAGCTTCACAGTGACTTCTATGGGCTAGCCCATTTAAACATGGAGGTGTCAGCTCCACAATAAAAGGATTACAGTCTCCCACTGGGTCCAGTCCATTGAGGACTGCATGAGGATACAGCATGCTAGTATCTGATAGCAAGTTTCCCCCCTCCCTCTCCTTTGTTAGTTAGCCAAGAGTAGATCAACTACACCAAGGTCACACCAGTTGTAAGCCTACCTACCTGTCCCCATCTGGTCAGCCAAGCATTGAGTGCACCCATCCCTCCCAGTCTCTTCTGTTACGCAAAAAGAGCCCCTCCCCTCCTGTCAGGAGAATGACCCACTTCTCAGCTTTTTCACATTTACTGTTTCACCCCTTCCCCTCCATTTCCATAGTTGTACCACTTGGCTAAAAGTTTGCTGTGTTGTATAAACAGAAAAACAACAAAACTGTAACAAAACATTTTTATAGACATCTAAGCGTGTAATAACAGTGTACACGACATGTCATTTTTCGTAACAACGTAATTTGGCGCGGACATCCTTATTTATTTTATTTTGGCTCTATGCATTGCTTGAGCTGAGAAATCATGTGTTCTCCTACCTATTTATAAGCCAAATATATCAGTTTCTATTGGCTGGTGCCATATGAGGATTCCATACCTGTTCACTTTGAACTCAATTTGAACTCAGATGTCAAAGGAAAAATTAAACCAAATGTGTTAGAACAGTAAAGAAATGGAGCATGCGCACAACAAATGTAAAAGATTAACAAAGACAATTAAAATAATGAAGATATGAAGGAAAATATAGTGAGCTGTCCGCGAGGTGACTGTGTCCGCGAGACACCTTTTACTCTATGTATGAAAATGTAAGAAAATATGATTCCTGGCCCTGGTACTGGTTGGAAGAATAATTTTTTGTGTGCGCTTGTCCTTATCATAGCAACCAATGGGCATGATGTGAGGAGATATGAATATGTAGAATAAATATGCGTTGCCATTTCTATTAAACAACTAGATCTAGATCTAGTCCAAAACATGTTCCAAAGCAAAGGCCAAACCAAAGAGGAAAGTTTTAAGTTTTTGACAAATTTTGTCTGCAGCAAGTTGAAGTTGACTTGACAATAGTTGAAAATACACATTATGCAGACTAATGCGTATCTTCAGACTACTTATAGATTCTACATCTTATTTTCACCAGGTTTTTACTTGCACTAAGTGTTCAAGAAAAGATTTCTATTGCAAAATAACATTCTTACCATGAAGGAACCTCAAAATTGTTTACCAGTGGGCCCGACATTTTGAAACATGGAGAAGAAACTCTGTTGACTGAATAAATAATTATTATAGTTATTTCCCTTGGACTAACAAAAGTGTTCCACAGATTCGGCGGTGATCGTAGACTAAGACATAGACTAGAATCTAGATCTAGGGCCGGACTCGTTCAAAGAAGTATGCCTAAATTTGCCCTAAATTGTAACGTTACAGTCGTCAGTCGTTACTATATCAAGATCTAGATTCTAATCTTTTATCTAGATAGATCTATGTAGATCTTGAGTAGCCGTAATAAAAAAAAAAAAACTCATAAAATAACTACAAAAGAGATGTTACCCTTAACTAAAAGTCGACTTAGGTCATCCCGCGCCGTTCGGCGCACATGCGGCAAGCTCTCTCCATAATATAAAGATCTGCTCTGTCATTGGCAATGTCTGAAGTCTCCTCCCATCTGGTGTCCACTGTTCTGAAATCCTCCATGGGATGTGGCACCAAGTTATACGAGGACGTCGATCCTGTTTGCGCTTTCCCCTTATTGGCCTCCATGTCATCGCAACTCTTGGTATAAGTAATTCATTTTGTCGTAGAACATGTCCCGCAAACCTCATGCGACGCTGTCACAACCTCACTAAGTGTTCCACTCCCAGTTCGGTATAGGATTTCCTCGTTTGAGACCCGATTTGTTTAACTGACTCCAGAAATCCGTCTCAGCCATTTTTTGTTGAGCCACATTCATTTTCTCAATTTTGACAAATGACTTCCATGTCTCACATGCATATATTATATATTGCAGTTGGAATGACGATTGTGTCGAGAAGGTGTATTTTTGTCTCGAGTCCAATGGCTTGGCTTGTCCAAATATGCTGCAGCTGAATGTAAAAGAAATGAAACCGCATCGGCCAAGAGAAAGAAAAAGAAAGCTGCCCTGTCAGCTAAACCTAGGACAGAGGAATATAAATGCACGAACTGTGGCAAACTCTGCGATCCAGAATTGGGTTGATCAGCCACTTCAGAGTCTGCCCTGTCTCAAGACGTAACCAAAGTCAGTGACTCATCTGGGCGCATCCATTGTCTTCCGAGACAAAAGGAGTCATATGATATATTTTTAAAAATTTATTATAATACTATGTATGTTAGCTTGAGTTAGGCTACATATAATCCACCGAATGTAAATGTTAGGATTGGTGAATGATTAGTGTATGACCCGATAGACATTCATTTTATGCGGTTTTGAGATTTGTAATAATAATATTTCTTTAAATAAGAATTTCGATACTTTTTGCTTTTTTTTTTTTTAAGATAACACTTTTAACATGGTAATACAATATTGACATGCCGTTTATTAAAACTCCAATGTAATTTGAATATTTCGTATGTTACTGACCTATACAAGATGATAATGTTGATAATAGTGGCTTTGAATAAATGTCCTTTCTAGAATGGAAACAGTTCTTTAATGAAATGCATTGTAATCCAGTATCTCATCAATCTCTTGACACTCTCCCTGAGTAAAACTTCAAAATAATATTTTAAATAGAAAAAAAGAAAGAATAAAGTTTCTCTTTTAGACCTTGCAGGGCATTATGTGGCCAGCACAACGATCAATTATATTACTTTCACCAAGTAAATTCAGAATCCCAGTCTTTACAGAGATTCAAACCCAGGGCTCAAGGTTCTGAAGCCTAGCAGTTAACCATGGCCAAAGAAATGGATCACTTTAACACCATCTGCCCTAAAGATTGTAAGGCCTAAATGGTGAAATTTACTTCAAGTAAACTTTGTCATGTGGTATGCATTCTAAACTGTGGTCTTAATGGTTCCAGATTTGAAGTCTCTATCATCACTGCCATCTCCCAATCTCCTGTGTTGTGTTCAACCTCCCAATCTCCTGTGTTGTGTTCAACCTCCCAATCTCCTGTGTTGTGTTCAACCTCCCAATCTCCTGTGTTGTGTTCAACATCTTGTTACATTTAGTAAACTTTCATTCTCATTGCACATTTTTTCAGTACTTTTATTTAATCTCAAACCTCCATTTATTGATTTTGTTTGAGGGTGCTTAGAAAGATAAGAATATCCATGAAACATACATCAACATTTGTCAAAATGATTATCTTTAATGATGAAAATCTAGCTACCCAAGTCTAGCTTGAGTTGTAATCCAAAACCTCTATTTAATTGTATTGTCTGTTATGGGACATAATACTAATATAATATTACCAAATATGTTAATTTCTTAAGCTTTCTTTTTTTTTCCAGCAAAATTTTAAAATCTCTTTTTAGTACCGGTATTTTGAATTATACTTATGAAAATAGCCCTTTATACTGTAAATGGGCAATGGATTTTAATAACACTTTACTTGCAATTAATGAAAAGAAAAAATCATTTTCTTTCAAACTTATGAGTACAGGTATTTGGATGTTTAAAATGTATCTGTGCAGCATTTTATTTATGTAATACAACTTTCCTTCCTGAATGAAATTTTCACATTATCATGTACTTCTTGTATATGCTTTAATTATAATGCACAAATTTCATAAGTACAAAACAAAATTTTCTAAACAGTTGTTAACCATTATTTTTAATGTCATTGATGAATATCACTACAGTTCATTATATTTAAAAAAAAACTTATTTAGCTAAATAATTACACTCATTCAAATGTAAATATAAATAAATAAATACATATAATATAAATTTATATGTATGCACAATGTCTGTGTACTGGTATTAGAAGTATTCTAGTTTTTGGTTTTGGGAGCATAATTTGTGTTGCTGTTACTTTCACTAGGGACCAACGATCTTTGCTGTAAATTACGAAGCAGATCTTCCTCCAGCAGCTTATTTCCTTTGTTTTTTGCCGACTGAAGGATAGCCGATATTTTTGCATCATTTTGATCCAAAGCTTTCTGATATTTCGAAAACGAATAGCTCACAACTATGAGATTAAGGATACTTCCTACCAACATCAAACTCAAACATATAACCACTATTCTACTGTTAGATACTTTGTTTATCCCAGGTATACCATAGTATGGTCTGTTATGAGAGCGTTGAGCATCGCGCCTCACTGAGTGGATATCATGAAAAGCTCGAGGGTGTTCATAAAAGTCATCACTTGTGGTTGAACCATGAGCCTGATTTACTGAACTTTTAAAATGATGTTCCTCATTTTGAAGAGTTAAGTCGTATTTCTGACGGGACGAGGGTTTACTTAAAACAGAATAAGCCTCATTCACGAGTATAAACTGCTGATGATTCTCGGCTGAGTTTTTGATATTGATATCTGGATGACATTCCTTAGATCTGCTTAAAAATGCATTGCGTACGTCCTCTGTTGTTGCATTCCTATCGATGCCCAAAATAGTGTAATGATTAACTTTAGTGCTAAGGAAACGACCAAAGTGGCAAGTACAAGATCTTCTTGGCAAGGCAGTGCTGAAAATTTTGAAGCTCAAAGTCATGTGACTGGTGTGGAAGACAAATCTGCAGAAGATCATTTTCCAAGAAAATTGTCTGTAAATAATATATAAGAAAATTAGTGATGAGAAACAAAAATTGCCTAAAACATCTTTTAACAAAATGTAGAATCTATTCTAACAAAATTATAAATTAATTGTAAATAATGTAAAAATGTCTTTAAATTTCTAATGAAAATCCCCATCTTATTATTATCTAATACTGAAAATTCAAAACCCTATCATCTTTGAACTTTAATAAAAGGGCTTTTCAAGGCTTTTGAGGTAACTTTCTCATGCAGTCCCTAGACTAGATCCACCATTATTAATTGTATTATAATTATTATTTACATACTCAGAAACTGAGACTTTATTGTATAAAGTTAACTTAAAGTTATAAAGTCAATAAAGTCTATAGATCTAGAATCTAGATGTAGATCTACTAACTAGACTAGTGCCACTCTAGGTAGGTGACATAGGCGTCATAGGACTCATTACTCATAGGTTACTAAGTCTAACTCTCTAACTTCTAAGACTAAGAGTAGGTCACTATCACTAAGACAGTTTAGTAAGTACTAAAGTCATTTAGATTGCCTAAGGGCCTAGGGCTAGGCCTAAGGCTAAGTCTAGCTAGTAGCCGTAATTCATCTGAATTATATTTTATGTAATTAACTCTTTGACCCTTTAGTCCCTTTACTTTACACTTTACTTTTTGTTAAATAAATAGTCAAGTTCTACTTCTCTTCTTACTTCAACTTGACTTGATAACAAGATCTAGATAGATCTACATCGAATAATAATTTAGAACAAGAATATATTTTATTGAAAGCTAAAACAGAGAGAACGACACTGTGACTATTGTAATAGATATATCAATATATCATCTATCTAGTCTAGATGACTATGTAGACCTAGGCTAGGGCAGCTAGCAGATCTACATTTTGGATAATAGATTATATTGTTTTCCTTTTTACATAATATCAAAGGGACACTACCACAAAAATATTATTGAAAATTTAACAGTAATATCCCTTTGAATGTTTTCGGCTAATCAAAACTTGCAAGTTATTATAGATCTAGCATATTAGCATTAAACACAATAAGATTTATATTTTTTTTTATAAATCACAAGATTGTCTATTATTGCCTTATAAAGATGAAGGCTTGACAATATAAGCCTACTGTTAAGATTTTAGATGGTTTCAAGTTTAAAATATTGTGAAATTTACAAAGAAATCAAGGCCAAGGGTTAGAAAAACTTCACAAATCAATTTGACGGATATTCTTTGGTGTTATGTATTTGTGCAATACCTCTATTTATGTCACTCCTTCATGGAACCTGGATCCAGGAACCTGAACAACTGATCTCAAAAACGACTCCTTTGTTGAGTTGCCTCCCTTATATTAACAATAATAGGCCTATTATCACTCACAGTCAGGGGCGGACTCGGTGTCAAAAAATCGGCCCAGGCATTTCTATACAATTCGGCGTACAAATTATACACCATGTGGGCATCCATCTTTAGGTCTACCTGCTCTCAAAATCATTAAGCTAAGTTGATGATGTATTGATTACTGTACATATGCTTTTTATCTTTACAAGAAATATAGATCTTATATGGTGCTTTTTAATCGCGAAGTGCATAGGCCATAAGGGGATGGAGTCTACTAGTAGCACTGTCTACGGATGGAGACTATTACATTCTATTGGAAAATGTGTTAGATAAAACTAGTATTACACGGTATAATCTGTAAAAGATTTGTTTTTACAAGACGCTAAAGGGATTACTTTTATAAAGGATATAATTTTTTTTTAACGATTTATTACATGTCATAGTGACATTCGAACGACCCTTTCGTTAGCTCTACTGACCCATTTTGGTGCTGGCTCACCATGCATTTGCCTGAATGCCTATATAGACAGTCCGCCCCTGCTCACAGTGGTACTCAGTGTGAGAGTAGGTCTACAGTAGTCCCCAGTACAATAGTAACCCACAACAGTGAGAGTACATAAGGGCCTACAGTGATGTACACACAGAGAGAGAGAGAGAGAGAGAGAGAGAGAGAGAGAGAGAGAGAGAGAGAAAGTACAATAGCAGCCCTCATACATTGAGGGTACCGGTACATGCAGTGATGTACACACGGAGAGGGTACACACGAGGCCACCTCAATTCCCAACACGTTTTTAACATTGGAAGAGAGGAGTCCAGTGACGTCATAACGGTCAAATACTCATCAGCAGATCAGCAGATAAGGATGGGTGGTGCTGTAGTTGAGAGGCTAGTTTGAATTATCGTAAATCTTTCGTGGTTTTTCTCCCCCCCCCCCCTCACTTTTGTTTCCCCGTAAAGAGTATTTGGTCACCATACCGAACAGTAAAATATGTAGTCCTAAAATGTCTTCTTGTGAATCAGTGTGTGAAAGTTGTATATGTTTGCATCTATATTGTTATTAGAGCAGTATAATGAGTAGTTTATATCTTATATTATTTTATAAAGTACAGACGTTACTTCAAAAAAGAAGATGATTACGTCCTACGCATGTTAACCAATGATTTAAATTCTGCCAAGTCAGTGATTTTTCTGGCTGGCTCAGGCAACCCATTTCATGCTCTAATGTAATTGTCGAAGATGAGCACTTTTCTCATTTCCTATGAACTCGAAGAAGGCTGCAGAGTTCAATCTTCGCTTAAAAAAAGCCTCGTACATGACCTTTACTTTTCCCATTAGAGATGGGTGGACTCAGGGGCGCCATAAAAATCCCGAAATTCAAAATCCTAGTCTTCACAAAGATTCGAACGCAAGACCTCAGGTTCGGAAGCCAAGCGCTTAACCACTCGGCCACCGCGCACCGCCTTTTTTTTTTTGGCTGTTTCATAAATAAATATCGCGATATTCGATAGGGCCAATTCCTACTCGACTAATTTAAGATGACGACGTTGATATAAATTACAAGGCGTGGTGTGTAAAACGCACAGAATGGCAACCATCTTTAATATTTTTAATTTCACCTAAAAAGTTTGATCAGAAACACGCATCTTATCTTATCTTATCAGACGTTTCTTCAAAAAAAGAAGATGATTACGTCCTACGCGTCATGCATTCAGTCATGCATATTTACCAGTGACTTAAATTCTGCCAAGTCACTGGTTTTCCTGGCTAGCTCAGGCAAACCATAGGCCTACACAAAGATACTATTTCTTTTTTTTCCAAAGACACAAACTATGAACATAAATAATGTCTCCAAAATATTTAGCGCTAAAACGGCAGCGCCAAAACAACCTCTGCCACAAAATTTGTATATCAACAATGTTCCGGTTAGCGCCTAGTCGTCTTTCTCTCACCTACTTTGTACAAATTTCTAAAACTTTCTCTCGACCGTTCTATTTCTCTCTATTTCTCTCTGAATCTCTAACTTGATATTCCTGTAATTCATTGGTGAGTGAGTGTGTGTGTGTGTGTGTGGGGGGGGTGTGCTTTACGTGTGCATGTGTATATTTTATTTTAAAAAAATGAAGAGCAAATGTAAAAGCTAGAGAATGTGACCAGAACCTAGGGGGGGGGGGGGTAACCATCCCGGCCGGGGGGGGGGGGTAGTAGGGAGAGTGGAAGCTTTATCCAATTGGATAAATTGGATTTTCATTGCGCCGTCATAACCGCTTGATTTTTTGTCTTGTGGGTGCGGAGTTGAATCTAAAGGTAATACCTCCCTCCCCTCTTCCCTAAACATACAGACACACTTACCTTTTTTTTTATTCCACGTTACACAACGGAAAAAACCCCCCCCCCCGCCCCGACCCCCCGGCTGTCCGTCTGTGGGGGGGCAGGGGCGAGCGGGAAACTCGGACAAAAAATATTTGTTTCAATATCAAACGCTGATTTATATCCGTAAAAGAAAATATAAATAAAAACGTAACTCTTACGGTATTAACGGTAATCCTCCCTCCCTACCCCCCCATGCCCCCATTAAGCCTGTTCCAGACAGCCATTCATTCGTTTTCAGTTTGTAGAGTTTAGCCTTACACCCCTCCCTTTTTTGTTTTACAAAAAAAAAAATGTTAAAATTGTTACCCTTTAACCCTCGATCAGGCTACAACATTAAATGTCTAATGTGTACTGTTATTTAAAGAAATTTTTCTAAACTAATTAGCAGCATCAAACTATAAAATACCTCCTTATACAACTTATAGAGGGGTGTTTTTTTTTTTTCTCTTTATAACTAATGAATGCTAGATTAAAACAAACAGTTTTAACCAGCTCGATTCACAATTCCCCGAGAAAGACTCCTGGTTAAGCGAATGTATAGATCTACTACACTTCATAATACTCAGATGATAAGCCTTAGATCTAGAATTAGAAGACGGTGCGTAACATTTTCCTAAAAACATTTTTCTTTAACTTTTTAAGAAATTGGAAAAAAAAAATGAAGACTGATCAATAGTTTCTTTCTCTTGTTGCCATTTTAAAAAAAAATTTTATTCGTATTTTTGTTTTGAAAATTAAAATTATAACTGTCAAACTAGAGTTTCCCAGTGTGATTAACGAGCTAGTGATTCTTCTCTCAGTGATATACATCCACTGTCAAATCTCTAGGAAAATCGTAAGAGCCATTTTCGAGATCCGTGTCCAGGTTCGAACCACCTGTCATGCTGAATGTTGCTGGGTGTGCTGATAACGCGAATGTCCAATAATAATTGATAGAGACCTCTTCTGGTCTAGTAATTATCAAGGCTTTGCTCTGGCCACTTCAGCCATCGCGTAGTATTACTGTGTACTAAGCCTATGACACACTTACATGTAAATATATTGAACGTAACTCCACAGATGCAGACGAGGAAAGTTTAATTACACAAAATAAATAACAATAAATGCTGGCTGCTCATGCCATGTAGACATAGTAATCACTTTCATGAAATATAATAACAATATTAATCCAAAGAAATCTTTTAAGTTAACACTCGTTCAATTCTATCAAAGTACACAATACAGACAGAGAAAATTATATTACAACCACTCTCTGCTGGAGTTCTTCACTAACTGGTTAACATTGACCCTTCTTCAAGAGTCCCCAAAAACTTATTCTCGTGCTTTCAGCACGGAATATTAAAATAGGTGACTGAGTTTCACTCCATGTCACAGGGGTTCTAAAACTGGACTGTGACACTACCCAACCAGAAGTTTCCACACGAAGCTACGAGTTAAATAGAGGTATTGTAAAAGATATTAAAACAAAAAGACTGAAACCCCTTAACAAAAATTGACCTCCCATAAAAAAAAAACAAAACAAAAAAAACAAAAAAAAACTCATTCATTCTGCTCTGAAAAAAAATGTGACTTTGCCCTTTCGAAAATATATGACAGGCTTTGGGTCGTACCAAAATATATTTGACCAAAACAAGAAAAAAACCTAGTTATAAATGTTGTTAACCATTAGCCAAAATGGAGTTAAGTTTACATGTTTCTAGGTCAAGGGCTAACTAGGTTGATGTGTGGTCAGCCCAACGACTAACTGCTTTTCTCAAGCAATGACCAGAGCTGGGTGAGTCAAGTGATTTTAGACATAGTAACCCGCTAATTTCGACTCCACAACCACTCAACATTTAGTAGGAAGCAGGGGCGGAGACTGTTTGGTCTCCAAATATGTATCAATGACAAACAAAAAGTTCTTCTTTCAGATCTTTGGAATCTATAGGGGAAATGATGTTAAGGCAATCTGTTTCTTGACCAACGGTTAACGAGTAGGGTGTCATGTGGCTAGCAAGACAACCAACCGCTTTTACTTTCCCCAACTAAAGTCAGGTATTCATTAGAGTTGGGTGGACTCAGTGACGCCCTAAAAATCCCGAAATTCCAAAATCCAAGTCTTCATCGAGATTCGAACCCAGGACCCCTGGATCAGAAGTCAAGCGCTTTACCACTCAGCCACTAATGCCAAAACTACCTGCCAGTGAAAAGGTGCTATCCGGTTCCAAGAAACATCTGTCCGAAAATGTTGAGGGTCACTCATCTAGATTATCTAACAAGAAGTATCATGCCTTTGTAATATGTAGGCCTAGGCTTACAGGAGAAAGAAAGGGTATACAAAATACATTTAAGAATTAACATTTCTTTTTGGTCAAAAGTCAAACAAATCTGATGCTGGGTGACAAAATAATAAGAAGTAATTAACTTTTTAAAGTCACTTTTATTTTGTTCTAATATTTCTGAAATTCCTTCACGATATGATTGAACTAGTTTTTCTTAAGTTTCCATCACTCCTACAGAATCTTGTAATTAGTTCTCAAAAAATTAATAATCCGAGCATTCAGAAAAAATATTTTTTTTAGAGCAATGCTAATGAGCAGAACGCGGGAATTATAAACGTTTCGTTTCGTTTCTTTTTTTTTTTTTTTGAGTTGGTATTAGAATTATATTTTTTTAATATTCCAAACTTTCGGGGTCTGAATGACGTATGATTAAGTTAATAGATTGCTGAATCAATCCAACATTTGCCCAGCGTTCACATTTCCGTTCGGGGGAAATAATATTCTGACAAGGAATTAAACGAATCTGTATGTGGTAAAAATATCAAACCAAATTTTTTTTTTCGTTTTTAAACGGGAGAGCTAAAAAAAAAAAAAAAACTGGCTTGCCAAATTTTCAATCGTGCGAAATTGAATTTCGCTTGTCCTCCGCCCCTGCGTTGGATTGGAAGCAATCAAAAAGCTATTATCTTTAAGCAGCGCATTCAATCAGAATCTGTAATGTATTGGCTGTTATTTCTTCATAATTGTTTCGATTGCTAAATTTTCCTTTCCTGCCCCCCCCCCCATCCTTTCTCTCATCCCCCTACCGTAACAAGCACGCCCTGGCTTTTTTTCATTCATTTTTACATAATCCCTATTACCCTACCAAGATACCCTCCCTCCGTGCCCCAACACATACTAAACGTATACAGATTTTTTTTTTCACCTTTTTTAATGACATTATAGTTTTGTTTTTATTGTCCTGACTCCCTGTCTCTCTCTGTCTCTCTCTTTCTCTCCTTCCATGCACACACACACACGCGCGATGCCCAACCACACATTCACCCCCACAGAGTTGTCCACACACTCATCGAAGTGCACGTCCCTACCGCCTTTTGAAACGCCATCAATTGAATGTAATTTAGCAGAGTGTTCGTATGACAATGTCCAGGCGCTACACGCTGGCCACTCCCCCCATTGACCGGAAATCAGCGAACGTGCGAAACCGGACCTTCCTGAATAATTTCAAACATGAAAAAACAAGTCATATTTTGTCCTAATTTTATGTTGGTTATGTTCGCCAGTAACAAGTTATGTAATGATTTAGAAATCCCAGGGGTATAAAATTCAAATTGATAGATGCCCAGTTAAAAAAATTTGATGGATGCTAACTAAAAAAAAATAATTGATAGATGCCAAATAAAAATAATTAATAGATGCCAAATAATAAAAAAAAAAGAACTATAAATAACAATATTAATTTATATGTATACATCCAGTTTGGAATGTGAGATACCAAAAAAATTGACATATTTCTGGATAAAGTTTTTTTTTTATTCCAGCAAATGGATAAAAATGGCCTCTTTAGGATGAGTTTCATTCGGTACCGTATATGTGTGTGAGGTTGAGTGCGTCTTCTTTCTAATACTCCGTGAAACAGACTCACTTAAAAAATACGCTCTTGAAGAGGTTCTTTATATAGTTTCTTCGACGTATTCGACATTAGCCCATAAGAATGGCGACATCGCCATTGGGCTAAACATTTGGATTATTCTCACAATGATTTGAACTTTGAACCCAGGAATAGTCATCTTCTTGGGTCATTTTCTTAAAGACATCTTGAACAAATCATCTTCTTGGGTCATTTTCTTAAAGACATCTTGAAGAAATCATCTTCTTGGGTCATTTTCTCAAAGACATCTTGAAGAAATCATCTTCTTGGGTCATTTTCTTAAAGACATCTTGACAAATCATCTTCTTGGGTCATTTTCTCATAGACATCTTGAACAAATCATCTTCTTGGGTCATTTTCTTGGGGTAGTCATCTTCTTGAATGAATCAGCTTTTTGAAAAAATCATCTAGCCGAGTCAACTCTAATGTCACCAGTGCAGGCTTCCGTTGAGGGCATTCACTTTTGTTTATTTCAATCGTTTAAAGGGAAACTCCGATCGTTTTGACAATTTTTGATATAATATGTGTTTTGACTCAAAGATAATAAATATATTATTCTTTTTTTTTAATTTGCAATAATAACTTAGTAATTGATGTTTTTTCTGACGTAATTTTCCTGCGCATCCAAAAACAGTCAGACTTTCACCGGGTTTCTATGTGACGTCATGCTAACCTATTAATTTAATCTATTGACTCATTTTATAGCGTGAGACCATACATTCAAAAATTCCCATACCAGAAATATATCGCCGTCTATACAGTTAGATCTAGGATCTTGTAAGCAAAGAACAAAATGCACACTAAAAGGAGATTTAATGCTTGACTAACCACGGCATTGTTTATTTTCTCGCCTGACCACTCAACACACAACAAACACTATCGCTTGGTTGTCTTGTAATGACCGACTACACGCAGTCCATTATAGACTATAGCCTTACAGTGACCAGTTTCTTCGAATCAGTCTGACACACAATCTATTTACTTCTTGGGACAGGGAGAGGCTTGGATAAAAATGTTACATTTTTTCTTGAGATTGTTATCCTAATGCTTTTAGATCTATCTATACATGTATATTTATATAACTGTACCATAGCTCTGGACTAGGCCGTCACTAAGCCTAACAGCTACGGTAAGAAAGAAGCGATATGATTGGTTAAATCTAGTTTATTGTTGATGGAAGTGGCGTATGCCTAACCTAAAAACAAAATCTCAAAGAACCCCGTTTTTTAGGAGATGTCAAGAATTTACTGTCTACTTTATTAAATATAAATGTTTCTAAGCATTTAAATAAAAAATGGTAAAATGTTTACTATTACAACTTTTTACGCAGAATTTAAATATGTCAATAACTCAAATTTGAAAAACCATCGGAATTTCCCTTTAATAATAAAACTCTTGATTACAGATGACAGCAAAGTATAAGTGTATCGAACAAGAGGCTGAGCCCTGAGGCCCACATATTTCGCATCAAATGAGGCGAACGAAAGTTTTATTTATATAACATAAGGTGGTCTATTTGTTTTCCTTATTGTTAACACTTACATTTGATTAGGATTTTCGGCCTGAGCAGTTGTGGTATGTATTGTAAACTATAAGTATGTTGCTGTTATGTATTGATGACCAATTAAAAAAAAACTTCATAAGAATAAAAATCATAATTATAGTTTAATTATATCAAAAAATTCAACTGTAAAAAGCTGCACAAAGACACCGATGAATGACTCGTATCTTTTATATTATGTGGTTTTTTTTTGTTTCGTTTGTTTTTCATGCTCACTTTTGTATTCGTTGTTTTGTTTAAAAAAAAACAACATAACGATTTGTTGTCTCCCTTTGCGGAGTCTTCTAACAGACAATCCCATTGTGAAATCTAATTTTTTAATTAAAAATATTAATTAATGTTAAAATTAACATCAGCTAGCAGGATGTGTACAAGGAAACTAAAAAAAAGGAAAACAAATAATTCAATTATTTAGAGCAGAAGAAGAAAGGGAAAAAAAAAAAAGAACAAAGGAGTTATGGATATCTTGTTGTGTTCCGATAGGCTATTGTAAGCTATTCAGTTTAATGTCATTTACAGGGATCGCTGCTGTTATAAAACGTTATTATAAACGCAGGCTTCATCAATAGTGTTATGATTATATTGATATTAGACATTGATCTACATTTATTTGTTTGATAAGCCTTAGCACGTCCTTTCTCTCTCTTTGTCTACGTTGTCCAATTCTGTCCACTTCTTCACAATGTCCAACTCTGTCCACTTTTTTACGATGTCTAACAAAATGTCTACATTTTTAACGTTTTCAAACTCTGTCTACTTCTTTGCGATGTCCAACTCTGTCCACTTCTTCATGATTTCCAAGTCTGTCCATTTGTTTAAGATGTCCAACTCTGTCTACTTCTTCATAATGTCCAAGTCTGTCCATTTGTTTACGATGTCCAACTCTGTCCACTTCTTCATGATGTCCAAGTCTGTCCATTTGTTTACGATGTCCAACTCTGTCCACTTCTTCATGATGTCCACGTCTGTCCATTTGTTTACGATCTCCTACTCTGTCCACTTCTTCATGATGTTCAACTCTGTCTACTTCTTTGCGATTTCCAACTCTGTCCACTTCTTTACGATGTCCACTCAACGTCTAGAAATGTATGTTCCTGTAGTAAAAAAATAATTATAAAACAATTTCATCAAATTGTCTTACAACTTGCGTTCTCAGAGATCTATGCACTGTTGTGTATGGAACACATTTCTTTATAGTTACGACACTACAACTAAAACTGTAATATTAGAGATGTAAAACTCAATATGAGCTGCGGTTGCAGCAGCCTATAGCTATATATATACGTTTAGTTATTTCCTCTTTGTCAGTTGGTAATTTAGTTGTTATAAAAATACTCTTTGTCAGTTGGTAATTTAGTTGTTATAAAAATAGACTTTATTTTTATATTTTTATATTAAGTTTAGTAATATAACAAGCACAATACAAAAAAAAAAAAAAAACGAGTACAAAACGTAACAAGGGAAATAACTTCACACATGCTGTCACATCTTTCAGTAAGTAGCTTTTATTTATTTCATTCTTTCAAAACCAAAGTAATTAATTGTAAATAATTAAATGATTATTTTTTTTATTGATTTATGTTTTGTTAGGTACAAAAAATAATTATGAAAAGTTTCAACTTGATCCAAGCATGGCTATTTGAGGAACAACATTTACAAACATTATAACAGACAGAATGAGTTGATGTAAGCCTTGTGAAACATAGCGGGTACATTCTCAAATTGACAATAAACACTTTGTTATCTTAATAGCACCCCGATTCTAGTTGCAATATAGATATCACATTACAATACTACTCTGTATTGCTATTAAACTATTTTCTACGCTAATTAGTCAAACTTAATGTAACTACAAAACACACTCTACTTGACTGTCACATATGCCATTCTGGGTTGATTACACAAGAGTTATTTTTAGCTTTTCTTTGTCTTGATAGAAATTAAAATCTATTGGCTAGAAGTTGCATCAGTCGGATGCATCAGTCACATGACTACTTCCGCCCAGAGACTGTAATTGCGTGAGATTTTCAGTCTGTGCTTGAATGTCTTACTGGAAGGTTGTGTATTCTAACATCTCTAAGTTTTATTAAGAAAGAAGCCTTTGTTATGTTATCATTTCATCTTGCTGATCTACTATTGTACATAAGCTGTACTTACGTTTTATTCAAATAAAGTTCCAGAGTTTCATTTTCTACAAATAAATCTTTTACAGTGAATTCTAGTTCGACATTAATTCAATTATTTTAATAGAAGATTTAAATCCCCGGCATCACAAGGACATTACATCATTCAACATTGAATTGACCTTGTGACATTGACAATAAACAAAGGGAAAAGCTAGCAATGCGAGACAACCCACGAGATACCTGCTTTCTCTCCCCTTGTAAATCATGTACTCATTTCTTTTAACTGACTATGATATAAGATTATTTTATAACCTTTAAATTTCTTTAGATTATTATACTTACTTTTATCGTATTATTTATATGTTTAACAGATTAAGTTCAGCTTTGGGTATACATCAGCTACCCCATGAATTAACAGAATTTCAGCTGTTTCAGCAGCGTCCCTATTGCATTTACAAAAGCTACTTTTATAAATCTTATAAAGAACACAAACACACTAATTACATTAATAGAAACAAATATATCAATTTTGAAAGAAATATAATTATACATATAAGTCTTATCTAGCTGATAAGCAGCTCTGGAGAGAAAGCTCCCATGTATGTGTCTGTGTAGTTTGTATACACAAGAAATAAATACAGAAATACAATAAAACTAGACATAATAGAAAAGAATATATTGAAAAAAAAAGTTAAATTATATGTTGCCAAAAAGCTAAAGTATGTGTTACAAACTTAAATAAATTGATGCCATGGCTTTAAAAAGGTCAACTTCGGCTTGAAAAAAATTCTCTTTGAGAAGTACACATTGAATAGGTCTGAATTAGACTTAATACATTTACTACGTCACGGTTTTACTTAAGGAATAAAAATAATTTTTGACCTCGTTCAGGGATGCAGAGGATGTCGGCGGCCAACTTTAGATCTTAAGCGCATAAATCAACTACCAACCGTAGGTCCGGGGTAGATTATTAGAAAATAGTTTAATAGCAGTACAGAGTACTATTGAATTGTGATAATTTTATTGAAACCAGAAAAAGGGGGGGGGATGCTATAAAGACAATCAAAATGTAAGTCACTCGGGTCACGCGGGTCACTAGGGTTCCGCGTGAGGCAGTTTAGGAAACAGTCTTAGTATGTTGGACCACTGGGGCAACACGCAGTAGTCGACAGTCTTTCTCCGTTAATCTTTGTCTTTTGCCTTCTCGACTCTATTTTAATGAGAGACCCGGGCATTTTGTGATGCTCTCTTCCCATCGCTTTCTCTTCCTGCTTCTCTTTTTACCTGGTAATGTTCCCTGCGGGAAAGTCTTTGGAAGCTTCGTGATTTAGCCAAACAGTTTCAAATGTTAAAAAAGAGTACAAAAAAAAAAGGGAGATTAGAACGAAAGAAAGTATGAGAGAAAAATTAAGATGGAAGAAGAGATTAAGCCAGAGACGTAGGGAGGGGATGATCCTTAACCGTCAAAAAAAAAATGTTGACACCTT
Source organism: Biomphalaria straminea (assembly GCA_021533235.1). Classification (NCBI taxonomy): domain Eukaryota; kingdom Metazoa; phylum Mollusca; class Gastropoda; family Planorbidae; genus Biomphalaria; species Biomphalaria straminea. The sequence continues at coordinate 33,035,903 of JADKLZ010000130.1, read as the reverse complement.
CCATTATGATTTATCAAAACGAACTCTTAGTACAAAGGGAAACAATTCTTAGTTGACTTTAAACCTGAGTTATCGATCCTATAAATTCCAAGAGACAAACAC
>JADKLZ010000130.1:33016880-33030801 GCA_021533235.1 Biomphalaria straminea | reverse complement strand
TTGACACCCCCTACGTCACTAGGCTCACAGCAAGAAATGAAAAAAAAAAAAGTACACCTCCTACGTCACTGGCTTACAGCCTTTCACTAAAGCATTTCTTTGCAACAAGTTTTATCGCGTTTGAATGAATGAATAGACAACTTTTGCGCACCGTAGTTGAAGGTTTAAAACAGTGAACCATGGAACTATACTAAAGGAACACTGACTTCAAAATAAGGTCTTTGCGCATCCTGTCTGCGCATACTGCAATTTAAAAAAAAAACATTACAAAGACAATGAAGAATTTTACGCCTCGAACGCGCGCGATTAACCCGTGTTGATTAGAAAATGGTATTTAGCTCTTTATAAACGAATTCTTAAAAACATCATCCATTTTCAGACAAGCTGTTAATTGGATATATTTTTTTAGAGAAAGAGATCATGACAAAATTATTTTATTTTTGATCATCTTACTAAAAATTATATGTTCACAGGGATTCCAACGTTGGGTTTTTTATACTAGATCTGGTGCAATTATTTGTGCTACTTGCAGATGAGCTTGCGGTTCCGCATTAAGCGGAACCGTTCCGCAAAACATAAAAAGATAAATTAAAAATCATATGGTACGCCGTTCCTCATTGGCACTTTTATTTTGTTCCCCAAAGTCCGAATTCCGAAAAATAAATCATCATTATTTTTTTATTAGCCTTATAATGTAAAAAGAAAATATTGAATACAAAATACCATTATTGTTTACATTTCATCCTATTGTGGCCTACATTTGGCTAAGCTAAGCGCTAATGCTTCGTTTATTTAATGACAAGGGTCATTTATAATCATGCCAAAACATTTTTCCGATATGTCTTTAACACATTCAGTCCTAAGAATAGAATAGAATAATAGACAAGGATTCTATAATATGTCTAAATTCTTTTACGGACTTATTTGAAAACTGTGTCTTGAATGTAGACCCAGATCTACTGCCAATTTATCTTCTAGATCTAGGTCTAGATTCAAGTTGTAGTCTTGACTAAAATATTGATCTAGATCCATCTATTCATTTAAAAATTTAAATCTATTCTGGATCAGATTTACATCTAAATCTACACGAGATCCAGTAACTAGTAGCCTACATTTAGGTTGAATCCTGAAATTAGATTATTATTTAGATCTAGATTATATTTAGAAAATAATGTATAGTGGATCTAGAGTCCTAAGTGTCTCTTTCTTTTCTCTTTCTCCTTATCTCCCGATAAATAATCTATATATAGATGTAGATATTTATTCTATATCTATAGGTGTAGATGTTAAGACAGTTAATGAGGTATAAAATCTATTTAATAGAATATTTAGGCCTACTAAACGGATAAAAGCTTAGATTTTACATCTAAAAGATTTTAAATTATTATACGTCTGGATTAATAGGCTATTCTAGATCTATTTCTGTAATTTGTAATGTAGATCTAGATTATAGATCTAGCCTATAATGACTATCTTATCTTAAATATTACAGACGTTACTTTAAAAAAGAAGATGATTACGTCCTACCAGTCATGCATTTAGTCATGCATATTAACCAATGACTTAATATAATTTAACTCAGCCAAGTCACTGGTTTTCCTGGCTAGGCCTATGTTCCATGTTCGAGTAATTATTTTTTTGATTGTGCAATATATCCTGCTATTTTTCTAACCAAATAAAGGAGAATAATATAGTGCTTGTAATTTAAATTAAATACCTACCTTCTTATTAACAAAATAATTAATTAATGTATCCATGTATGCCTATAAATTTAGTACATGTATTTGAATATGTGTATGCTTACTTTTCTAGTTTAAAAAATGGTAGAAAAGTCCTTTAAACGGTTACTGAAAATTACAAAGGCATAAGATCTAAAGCTACGTTCTTCTTATTAAGTGTAGCCTACATTTAAATATATATAATTTAATGATAGCCATTAATAAACTACCTTATATAATACAACAATTATGACACCTTTGCTTAGATTAGTAAATAGCACATCTTTGGTTGTTTAAAAACATTTTGGAACTACGCATCACTGTAGCTGTAAGTCTTTATTTTAGACTGAGTTTAAAAAGAAATAACAACTTTCAAATTATTATTAGAGGCCCACTTATTTATATTTTTTATTGCAACTATTAAATATATTTCAAGTAGATCTATGTGTATAATCTGTTATGTAATTATATTTAAAAGTACATAAGCACACACTCCACCTTGCCCACGTATTTTCTAGATCTATAGTACGATAAAAAAAACGTAGGCCCTATGTATAACAAATAACCCCCTCACCCCCCCCCAAAAAAAAAATTCTGTACCAATCTCACTGAAACTTACCGTGAATATAAGAAAAAGAAATAAAAATCAAAACACCCAAAAATACCCGGGTAAAATAGCTAGTTGAAATTAATAATGTATAAAATCTGGCAATCTGGGTATATTTAAAACTTAAATATAGATTTAGGCATTTTCGTTATCGAATATTGATCTACAGTGTTTACAATCAATCTAGATGCCTAATCTACACTGTCGTAATATATAAACCTTGTAATAATCAAACTAATAATAGATCTAGATTAGAAAAACTTTTAGACAAGCAATATGTTTTCACTAGAAATAGATTCTATTTTCTAGATATAGCGCTAGATCTAATATTACTTTAGATTACGGCATTTTATTTGTCTGTAAACACTGTAGATCTATTTACGTTAAGGAAAATGCCTAGATCTATTTTCTAGTTTTAAATATACCCAGCTTAAAATTACTTTATTAGCATGGTATTAAGTAGCATCATATATTTCATATATTAGATCTATTCTAGGCTCATAAATATCGTCTACAAAAAAGAATACTAGATCTGATTAGGCTATGGGTACATTAATTAGGTAGACTTGCACGTTGATTTCAGTTGATTATTTTTAAATATAGTCTAGAATTAAAGTGTCAGTTTCTAACATCGTAAAGATATAGATAGTTAAGCTTGGCTCTAATAAGGATTCCTAAAAATATAATAGCATAGCAAAGATTTTGGGCCCAGTAAGGGCCCCAACTGGGCCAGCCCATACTCCCCATATGGGCCCAAACTGGGGGTTGAACGATGGCCCAAACGGGTGCCCTTAGGGCTGAGAGTCAGGGGGCCCAGGTGGATCCCTTTGTGAAACCCGTGTGGGGCCAGTAAGGGGAAGGGTTTGTGAGCCCCTAATAATACTTAGCCCTTTGGGAGCATTAATGAAAGCCCAAATGAGGCCCTTAAGGGGGCGAGTCTGGGCGCAATCAGGGTGCCCAGATGAAGCCCTGATGGAACCCTCATGGGGCCAGTACGTGGAAAACATTGAGGGGCCTGAAAGGGCTAACCGCATGGGCCCCATTTGGGGAATGAACGTTGGCCCAAACGGGCACCCTTAGGGCTGAGTCTGGGCACAGTTAGGGGGCCCATATAAAGCCCTGATTCAACCCTGATGGGGCCAGTACGGGGGAAACATTGAGGGGCCTGAAAGGGCTAAACACATGGGCCCCATTTGGGGGATGAACGTTGGCCCAAACGGGCACCCTTAGGGCTGAGTCTGGGCTCAGTTAGGGGGCCCAGATAAAGCCCTGAATGAACCCTCATGGGGCCAGTATGGGGTAAACATTGAGGGGCCTGAAATTGCTAACCACTTGGGCCCCATCTGGGGGATGAAATGTTGGCCCAAACGGGCACCCTTAGGGCTGACTCTGGGTTCAGTTAGGGGGCCCAGATAAAGCCCTGATTGAGCCCTCATGGGGAATGAGACAGAGCTATGGCCTACCGTGTGCCAATAAGTCTACTTTCAATAGACCTAATAGGTTACATTTTTATAGATGTATAAAAATTTACTGTTTAATAAAAGGGGTCCTTTTATCGATCGCACCACGTTTATTAATTTCGTTTACAATAGGCCTATATATATTTAGGTAGGTTTTGTATTAATTACTGTCGACTGTTCTTATGCAAATGAATTAAACTACTGAGAGATATGAATGACATTCTCTATGGATTTTGTTTTTTGTTATTTTTTAAATTTATATAAGTAGGTCTACATTTATAAGTAGCGCATAAAAAATTACCCAGATCTAGTAGAAAATACCTAACATAAACTGTACTAAACGAATGGCAAATTCAAAACAGAAGCATAGGCTTTAGAGTGAATTTGACGCCAAGGGTGATCAAAAATAAAATCATTTGTGATAAGCTCTTACTCTAATAAATTATATCTACCATAACAACTTGTGTGAAAATGGTTAAAGTTTTTATCGACCTGTTTAGAAAAAGCCAAAAAACATTTTCTAATCAACACGTGTAAATCGCGCGCGTTCGAGGCGTAAAATCCTTCTTTGTCTCCATCATTTTATTTTGTAAAAATTGCAGGATGCGTATTGACATGCGCAAAGAACCTGTTTTCTATACGGCTTTGTAAAAAAACCTCGAAGTCAGCGTTCCTTTAGTATAGTTCCATGAGTGAACATCAATCAAGCACGTGGTTATCTGAAGACACTCAAGTGTTTCCAAGTGTTTCTACAAATTAATCGCTTGATCCCTTTATTATAAGGCACGTTAAAATAAGAATTTGATTAATTGTATATTTTTAATTAGCTATAATGTAGGCCGAAAAGAAAGATATGGACGCCGAATCTGGAATCTGGATGTCTGCCTGGTCGAGCGGTTTGCACGCTGGACTGTCGTTTGGATTTATCGATGGTCCCGGGTTCAAACCCTGCCCGCTCCCATCCCCCGTCGTCCTGCGGGAGGTTTGGACTAGGAAGTAACTATCTTCAACTCTGAAGGAACATCCGAAACATGTAGGCCTAAAAGAACAAACAAACAATCTACGTCTAGATCTAGGTCTTGATTCTAGACTTACAACTAGATTCTCAGTTCTCCGTCGAAAAAACCGCCATGTTGCTCGCCGTTATTCTTCCCTAATAGCAGGAGGTTTGCGGCGTTGAAGAGATCTAATAATAATCTAATAGGTTTTCTGTTGTAATTTCTAGAAGAAAACAAATAGATCTAGACGTCTACGTCTGAGCTATAGGATTTCAGCCAGATTTCAATCGCTTTTTTTCCTAGACTAGATCTAGATGTAACAGCATTGCCAATTCCACTCTAAATTTATAGAAGACAAATATTATTATAATTTTGTTCGATCTAAATCTTTGTTTTTTTTAGAAGGTCTTTTATATAGATTCAGTTAGACAAACATTATTTATATAAACATAATAATTTTATTATTATGATAAAAGAACGAGTATTCTTTCTCTGGCGCAGCCAGGGTCGAGTTTCGTTAAAGGGAAACAAAATTCATTGTAGTCCCTTTATCAGTTTCCACTGAGGAATTTTCTGGTGATGTGGCCGGTCTGCAGCAGTACCGCCCTCTGACAGGCAACGAGAATGTTCCTGGGAATGCCAAGGGCCTTGAAGGTATCTGTGAGGTCAGTTGTTATTATCCCCTCGGTTGAAATGACAATGGGGTATATTGTTGTTTTAGAAAGCTTCCATAGACGCTTAATCTCCAAGCCTAGGTTCCCATATTTTCGTTGTTTTTCTAACTCAGTTTTTCTTAAGTTGTGAGATAGTGGTACTGCAATGTCGATAATGGTAGCGACTTTTTCCTTTTTATCGATGAGCAGCAGATCAGGGCGATTAAAATCAACTGTTTTGTCGGTCAAAATAGGTCTATCCCAGTACAGCAGATAATCAGTAGATTCGAGAACCTCTTGTGGTGAGTATTTGTAATAAGGAGGAGTATCCTTCCCGATCAAATTGTGTGTCAAAGCCAAGTGCTGGTGTATTAGCTTTGCAACTTGGTTATGGCGACCTAAGTAGGCAGATTCCGATAGGGCTGAACATCCTGCCATTATGTGTTCAATTGACTCACCAACATTTCCACATTTTCGGCATTTGTCAACAAATTATTATTATTATTATTATTATTATTATTATTATTGACGTGAAGTTAATATTTTATTGACATAACGTTATTATTCGTAATTTTAATGTTCAGTAGTATAATATAGTATACCAATTGTATTGTTTTAAAATAAAAAAAAAACAATTTAAACTATTGCTACTAGGAAGATGCCGCGGCCAAGAAAACGCCAGTTATTCAACTTCAACCAAGATTCAAGAGAAGGAAACGATGACGCTGATCCAGCTAAAGTCCCTCGCCTTTCTTTGATTTTAAATGAACTGGATTCAACTTTAATAAATTGCCTGTCTTCAGTCACTCACCAGCCTTCAACTTCGATAAATTGCCCGTCCTCAGTCACTCACCAGCCTTCAACCTCGATAAATTGCCTGTCTCCAGTGACTCATCAGTCTTCAAATACGATAAATCCCAGAGCATCTTCAGCTATAGCAAATGCAATCATTAGTAATATCTTTAAGCTAGAAAATTCTGAGGAGCGTTTAAGGAAACTTGAGGATCTGCGACTTCGAGCTTCACATCGACTCGAAAAGGAAACCAACACACAATATTCTAAGCGGTCAACGAGTTTGCGTACGCTGCAGCCACTTTTGATTTAACTATAAACCTCAGTAAAAAACTTGGGGTTAGGGTGTGGTGACGAAAGGCCTAAAAGATATCTGAATGGAGGGATGTGTAAAAGCAGGCCATATCCTTCCATGGGCTGTAGCACCAGTAGCACCACTGGGATAGATGGATGGCAAAAGCCGGTATGAACTTCTTATAGTCTTACAGTCTGGCTGAGCAGGGCACATATCCCGTAAAATAATCTGAAGAGTTTCTTTAGTGTTCTGTTTGTTCTATATGTAATTGTACATGGCGATTAAATATCAAGTCTCTTAAGTCCTCCTACAGTCTAGACAGCGTAAAACTATCGTAGGCCTACTATTATTGGCTTGTAAGAAAGTCTTTGAAGTTTTCCCCAATAACGTAGAAATTTGCGTCACTCGATGTTTCGTACTAAAGCCATAATTGAATATACTAATTCCAAAATTAAATGTCTGAACGTACCAATTTACATATAGAACAAACAGAATACTAAAGAAATTTTTCGAATTAGTAGTCTTTATCCAATCGTTCATTTTCGTAATTATAAAAAAAAAATCCAAAAATGACTTCGGGTATATAAAATTATTTAACCGAGCAAGGCTCGGCCACCTGATATTTATTCTAACCAAAATTAAATTGAGACATTTTCATATCGAAATAACGGTCGAACTTGAGTTTTCCCGATGTGGACAACGAGTTGAGAATTTTTTTCTCACTAATACGCACATACCTTGAAATTTTAAAGAAAATCGTTAGAGCCGTTTTCGAAATAAAATTTATAAATAAATATATATATATACAAGAATTGCTCGCTTAAGAGTAAAGAATTAGTATCTAAATCTACGTACTAAATACTATTTATATGAAAATAAAGTTGTAACGACTCACTTAAAAGAACTCAGAGACGTAGACGTAGCTACATATGTAGCAACTTGAACACGTTACTTCTCCCACCTCTCATTCTCGGATCAAGTTGAAACTTTGCACAATTATTGATTATCGATGACTACATACGAGTCAAATATAGAAATTAAACAATGAGTTAATCCATTAGTCGTAATTTTGTTTTATACAGAAACTTTACTACGCTAAATGGAGATACGTATTGCCTAGAGATTTACATTTACTACAAATCTTAAACAACGGACTCTCTATTTCTATAAGTAAATTGGAAACCTCAATGACAACGAAGTCGGCTTTCTATCATGGTGGCTAGAAACGTAGCTTTCAAATTCAGACTCAAGCAACTTAAAACAAACAAACAAAAAGCTATTGAAAAGATAGCACGGAAATCTTCTCTCAGATAACCCCCACCCCATTCCAAGTGGTTCATAAAAGGAATTGGACCATAGCGGACTAAGCATGCTGTAAACATGAAAGTTGCACTAAAAAACAATTAAATATAAATATGTCCAATCGAATGCATTGATTATTGTTAGTCTAAATCTATTAAAAATAAAAAAAAAAACAATTACTAAAAATCTAAATATTTAATGTAATTTCACTCTATATAAGTTTTTTTTTTAAATAATATTTTTTTTTTATAAACAGTTTATATATTTTGTAATTTGATATATGGGGGCGCGTTGGTCGAATGGTTAAGCGCTCGGCTTCCGAACCTGAGGTCCTGGATTCGAATCCCGGTGAAGACTGGGATTTTGAATTTCGGGATTTTAAGGGCACCCCTGAGTCCACCCAACTCTAATGGGTACCTGACTTTAGTTGGAGAAAGTAAAGGCGGTTGGTCGCTGTGCTGGCCACATAACATCCTGCTCGTTAACCGTTGGCCATGGAAAGAGATGACCCATAGATCGCGAGGTCTGAAGGGGACACTTCTGCTTTAAATTTGATAAATGTACACGTTTAAGTTAATTAATCTATGAGAAACTCTGTCTTCGTTTCACCTCCGGTAGATCTCCATGTGGAAAATCACCTTGACATATTAAAATATTTGTAAAATGTTTTACATGTTTCGGAAATTCGTTCAGAGTTGAAGATAGTTATTTCCTAGTCCAAACCTCCCGCAGGACGACGGGGGATGGGAGCGGGCAGGGTTTGAACCCGGGACCATCGATAAATCGATACGACAGTCCAGCGTGCAAACCGCTCGACCAGGCAGCCATCCACAACATATTAATGTTGTAAATAATAATAAACAAAATTTAAAAACCAAAATCTGTATACAAAAGTATAAATAAATGTACACATAAATTAATAAATCACAGACCTTGCTATGAGTCAGGGGTGGGAGGGAAATATCAGAAGTAACCAATGAAAATAAGTGTTATTTAAAAGTAGTTTTTCTTGTCTGTTACAAATTGACACACAAAAGAGGGGGAAAAAAAAGTTCAAAGGTCAACGCTATTACGTCACACTTGTTTCTCCACAACCCCCACCCCCCGTCTCACAACTTTATTTCTAGTTGTTTCCCTTGTTTGTTTTCAATACTGAAGGTGCTTCAAAAGAAATGAATTGTACGCGAAAACTCAATTTGACGGCGCACTTCACGCGCGTCCTACACGCGCTCAAAAGTCAATTCAATACGAGACAGCGCGGTACTACGAAATCTGCTTCTGTCATTACAATCACTTTTTTTTTATTCCCTCCATTCGCTTCTACCTCCCCCCCTCCCATCCTTTATCGCCAGGCAACCCCCCCCCCCACCCATTTTGATGCTTTTTAAAAGTACAATCTTCCGCAGATAATTGATGGTGTTTAGTCAGATCGAATTTTACCTTCTTCATCTTGACACTTGCTTAACCCTTTTAAGCGGTGTCTGTGTAAAAATCACTCTTGCATTCAGATAGCTCTTACGCAAAGGTCGCCGGTTCAACGCTCACTCTACGGACTCACCAATAGATCGACACTCACTCCGTCACTAACAGAAACATGTCTGTCACCATCATCTTCTAATTGTTTACATCAAGGGAGATCAACCTTTCGGGAATGGTATCACGTGACAGCCTGAAGGGAGCAGACGACATCTATTGTTTGGGTTCCTGCTGAAATATTATTCTACGAAACGGGAACTTGGAGGTGACCTATTGTGTTCCTCACCTTTGTCGAGGAGCTTCCAAGTGGAAATACTAGTTGTCAATAACAGGTAGAAATAGAGGTTTAAATAAAGTCGCTTAAACTAAAAATGTTTCCTTTCATTCCTGTTAGACTATTAATCATTTTAATTATGAAAAGTCGAATAATTATAAGGATATATAAGCAAGAGCACTTAATCTGTTTGAGAAATCGTGTTATATACAGAAAAAGAAAATATAAACAAGGTACAAGCGATATGGGAAAAGAGGTTTTTATTTATTTTGGCTGAATTAGACATTGTAATAATCGTTGTGCTGGCCACATGTTCTCCTGTTAGACCTTTCGGTCTATAGGGCAGATGATATAATAAAGGTCATCTGTTTCTGTGGCTAACGTGGTCGTCGTGTGGCCACCACAACGACCAACCACCTTTACTTTCCCCAACTAATGTCAGGTACCCATTAGAGCTTGGTGGACTCAGAGGGGCCCAAAGATCCCGAAATAAAAATCACAGTCTTCACCAGGATTCGAATCCGGTTCGAAAGTCAAGCGTTTTACCGCTCAGCCACCGCGCCTCCGCTGGCCACATGACACAATAATTAATCATCGACATAGAAACAGATGACCTTTACATCATCTGCCCTATAAATCGCAAGTTCTGAAAGAATTTCTTTATTATTATTTTTTTTTTTTTATAAATGTTGAGAAATTGTACACACAACATTAATTAATAATACCAGTTCTTTGCATCAGATGCCAAAAGCAGCAGAATATACTTACATATTGTAACGTTGAGAAGTATAACATACCCCGGTACTACAAGGTTCGTCTATTTGTACTAAAAGACTACAGCCATAGGGTAAGATTCTCGAAGTGGCACTGTAATACATCCGTCATGTACAGATTAGCGAAGTTGGCGCCCGGACCTTGAGATTATTATCAGTAATTAGGAAAAACAAAATCACACAATTATTCACAGAAATATAGACGCAATATTGAAAGGAGAAAATTATATAAATATAAAAAAAAATCAAAAGAAAGACGAAAATAACACATGTAAACATTTCTACATTCTGTTTTTCAAAGTAAAAATTATTTATTATAGAAAATTTTCTCTGAAATACAAACAAAATATGTTATCTTTAATGTTCAGGAATCTGTCGTCAGAATGTTGATATGATTATCTGATGCATAAAGGATCCATGTTTATATAAATTTACATAGGGAATCTCCATAATATTGCAAATTATGAGGCTAAGAAAAAGCCCCCCCATTAAACTAAAACCTGAAGCATGTCGTTAGCCTCTCCCCTTATCTACATCGTTAACTATCGTCATAATCATTCTCATCTTCTTTCTCATTCTTTTTACATTTATCGCATCGTGTCCGATGGAAATATAATCCGTTTCATTCGATTCTCTTTTTTTTTTATAGAGTTTATGTTTTAATCCTGATTCCGCAGAGCCCCACAGACCCCCGCCCCCCCCCTTTTCAATGTCCCCATCCCATTACATGATTCATTTACATATATCGATTGTTTGACGCTCAGTAAGATGGAGCGTAGAATGGGATGGTTATAAACCTGGATTCTAATGTTAGAATTAAGAATTCAAGGGGAAAGAAATCACAAAAAGGAAAGATTACATTTCTTGAATTAAGGCCCTTGAATCATTTTTTGTTTCGACGAAACACGACATCAGATTACATTGAACTTTACTTCACCAAAAGATGTTGACATATTTAGATGTACAGACTAAAGCAGAGTACCGAATACACCAAGTACTTCATTACACCGTATGAAAATACATTTTCTTCTGCATCATTAGATTACTAATAATGTATATATTTCTTAAAAGCATTGTAAACTTTATTTGTTAGTGTCCATAATATGAACTACATCTACATTAGATATTTTACTGCATAAGCAAACGATAACAATATTGATTCGCTTAGTAATATTGTTATCTAATATATAATGTTGAAAGTAGGTAGTATGTACGTATGTCCATTATAGAAATCCAAACAGTTTGACCAATCTTAATAAAACGTGGCATGAACGATCATTAGATAATAGCGGTGGTCTTAGGATATGTAAGGTTGCATTACAACAAGAGAGTTCCCTAGATTTATGTCATTGAGGCGTCTTGACGTAGATTTTCTTCTATTAAAACAGCATAGATACCTTTATAACAAAACAAACAAACAAACAAAAACATTGAAAAAACCAGAACAAAGCTGGGTTAAAAAAAACAACTTATCTAGTAATTAAATAAATAAAAGATATATTTTAGCAGTAAATAGAGAAATAGAAAAAGACAGAAGTAGATTAGTGTTACATTTGTACACGATAAAAAGAAGATTATAAAACAAAAACAAAACAAAAACCTAATCCAGCGGTTCTCAACCTTTTAAGTTTGGCGACCTCTTTTTACAATCCCCAACTCTGCCGCGACCCCCACCCCCAGCACACACACACACAGCACTAGAAGGATACATAAAAACAATCCATTTTTCGATGGTCTTTGGCGATCCCTAGCAAATCGTCAATCAACCATCAAGGGGGTCGCGACCATCAGGCTGAGAATCCTTGCCCTAATCTATGACAAAACTCCCATTCCTTCGTGTTTTGTCACTACTCTGTTTTGTTATGACATTTCAAACAAGCAAGAGAAATATTTCATTTCGTATGAACATCTTTTCTTTTAAGGTTAGGTAAGAAGAAATGTGACAAGGGAGCAGATGTAGAAAGCTGCTCAGATTCGAGTTCGGTGAAGAGGTGTGGTTGTGGCCCTATGCTCTTAGCGAAAAGGATTAAAGTAAAAAGTTTCCCTTTCAGATGATATAAGGGTCATCTGTTTCTGTAGCCTACTGTTAACGAGGGTGTCATGTGGCCAGAACAACGACCAACCGCCTTTACTTTCCCCCGACAAATGTCAGGTACCCATTAGAGCTGAGTGGAATCAGAGAAGCCCGAAGATTCCGAAATGAAAAATCCCAGTCTTCCCCAGGATTCGAACCCTGACCCTGTTTTGGAAGAAAAGCGATTTACCGCTCAGCCACCGCACCGTATACATGGCTGTTGGTGAGACAGGTATAAACTCAAGACTACTCAATACATCTTGATCAGACATATTTATGCAAGACATTGATGAGAAAATAAATACGTAAGACTACTTGACGAGACAATTGTCTACAAGACAAATGGTGAGAAAAAGAAGACAATGAAGTTTTGGGTAGTGACATTGCGAGACGTATATCAGGATGTCTTTGAGAAAGAAAAAGTTTCATATGAAAACACTTGTTTAACTCTTTTGGCCATGGTACACTCTAGTTGGCTTTGTGAGCCTTAGTGTAGTTTTACAGTATACAATTGGCTGTATTCGCTAACACGTTGTTTGGGCTGTTTGTCAAGGTGTGCCTGAAACCTCTTGAAAATGCTCGTGGTTGTCATTGTGAACCGCTTTTGTTGTCTTTTGCATACCAAGGTTTACCACGGATTTGTGTGTTTGTTTTTACACGTCTCTTATGGTCTTTAAGGTTTGAAGATAATTACAATCTTAGCCGCAGGACAGTGTGGGATAGCGGTGAGCAGGATTCGAACCAAGAACCAATTTGATCATTGAACGTCAGTGTAGAACGTATTCCACACGACCACGTAGCCATCCACTATCTTACATTTCCGTCTATCATAAAGCTGTCTTTGAGCAACTGGCAAATTCAATGCTCACACAGCAGCAAACTATCGTCTGTGGCATTTTATGTTTCGGGAGACAATCTTTTCTCTTTGCAACTTCTCATGTGACAAAAGAGACCAATCCTTGGCCAAAGATTGAGCATCTGTAATCACCAGGCAATGTTGCACTTTCACACTTCTTTCTACTTCTGGTGTGTATGGAATCTGCAACCCAGGAAAATTCCTTTGTGCTTGGCATCCGTGTGGATCTGTCCAGTGTCTCTTTTCACCAACTGTTTATTTTCATTTTTGAAGAGCTTCATGTTGCGTTTGAAAACATAAGTATATATGTGGGCGACCAGCGGCTCTCCTGCCTTCAGCTAGATCCCCATACAGGATGTCTTGTAGGAGTAGGCCTTGTGGCATTCTGTGAACGTGACCAAGACATCCAATGCGTCTGCTGCTCATAACAGGCGGAAGTCCTGGTACCCTGATCTTTGCAACACTTCCTCACTGGTTAACTTGTCACCTTCTTCCGCCTCAAAGGGTGAAAATATTAAGCTGCCAAGAGTAGGTTGACATTGTTTCAACACACAGCAAACTTTGGTAACGTTCATAGATTTGCACTAACTGAATAGATCAGTGGAGGAGCCAAGAATCTGCCATCATGACCCGGAGGGGGGGG
>JADKLZ010000130.1:32984318-33016870 GCA_021533235.1 Biomphalaria straminea | reverse complement strand
CATTAGGTTATATTTCTGCAGTGTGTCTCTACAGGTACTGTTTCATTTGGTTATATTTCTGCAGTGTGTCTTTATGTTTTTCATGTATTCCTTCATTTTTAGCACTTCCACGTTATTTGCACTTTTTGTAAAACGCTCATCTTTTTTTTTTTAGACCAACAGTTAACGAGGGTGTCATGTGGCCAGCACAACTTTACCCAGCTATTATGCTTCGTACCACTTAGAGTTGGATGCATGAGGATCCCGAATAATCCAAATAGTTCAAAATGCCTATCTTCACTGTAAACTCGAGAATCCTCTATTCGGACGCCACGCTCATTCCACTAGGCTTGTAAACAATAGCTAATTTGTTATCACAAAAAAACATTTAAAAACGAATACTTTATTTTGATTCCAAATATGTTTTAAAAAAGTCAGAAACTCCTCATAATAAATACAAACAAAATTTTAAAAAGAACACTTCAGTGATAATCTGAGAACCGCTATTTTTGTAGTTGGATGTCCAATATCATTAAAGTCCACTATATAACCAGAGCTGACCGTAAACGATTACAATTTTTTTTTTCTCTGTCAAAATGGAAACTTTTATTTTTTGGTGGTGAAAATGTCTGCCGGTTGGGCCAATAAAACAAACACTCCTTTACGTTCCACGTCTGCTGGACAAGTGGCCAGAGAAATTAAAAAATAATCAAGGAGTAATCGATTGTAAGGGGGGAAACCATCGTGCTACACTCACCCACACCCAGACTCTCACACACATACACAGAGAGAAAGAGAGAAGAGAAGAGAGAGAGAGAAAACGAGCCATGGATGAAAAGAGAGGGACTAAAAAAATATTGACTTTCATTTTTAATAAAGAAAATTGCTTTTTTAGAATCACGTCCTAAAAATTTTTGAAAACGATTGTAAAGGAAGGAAAAAAATGGAACGAGTTTTTTATTTTTTTACACCAATTATTCTCTTTGAGCTTTCTCTTGCAATGCACGTTTTCCCATTTCTCTTATCTCAAGCGTACATAGATATATGTTTGTTTTGCACAGTAGACTGAATTCCTACTATGGACTATATAAACGTTTTTTTATTATTCATTGCCATAATTTAAAGTAGATCACAAATAATTCAGAAACTAATAAACTCTATTTATAACTAGGATTTTTATACGTATTAATTTTTTTTGGCATATGGAATGTAGAACACTATATAGAGGCCCACGCAACCAGTTGTCTGGAACCCACATATTTCTGCAAGAAAGAGAGTCTGCAAGCACCGCTCAAAGAAATAGCGCTTTAGAGTTTAAAATTTTTTAATATAAATATTATATTAACTCACTCTGTCTGTCTGGTACAAAGTTTGAGCATGTGTTTTTCTCACATTTACCAAGTTAAAATTTTGCAATCAATTAAAAAAAAAAAATAACCAATTGAAAATCTAGTTATGCGTGATTAACTTTTTTGTTTCATATCTAAATAAGGAGAATTAATGCTACTTAGTGGGAGATGTTGTGATGTATATATGGATTTAATCCCCTTATTAAGTTTTGGCATGCTTTTTCTCCCACTTGCAATTCTCGGATAAATTTTGCATAAATCTTTTATAGTCGATGACAATATAGGCTACGAACCAATCTAAAAAGTAACCAGTTATTTAACCATTTAGTACTAATTCGTCAATTTTTTTTATATAGTCGAAAGGGAGATAAGCCCTGTACTTTTCAGTTAATGGCAGTAATTTGCGGTTAGTAGTTGGGTGATCAAATTACATCACACCTGAAAGACTAAATCTTTTATTTTTGCCACACGGCCGCACCATATTAATCATTATTTTCATCTTCACTATCACCGTCATCATGATCGCCGACATAGTATCACAATCATCATCATTATCATCATCATTATAATCACTATTATCATCTCCGCCATCACTATCATAATTTCATGATACTTACCATCGGAAGACTATCGCAACAATGTATTAACAGATAGATTTTTCATTTCTGTATATTTTTAAAATCAGCTTTATTATCACCATTATCATCATAATAATAATCACTATCGTGATTCTCTTCCTCCTCATCATTATAATAACCAAAACTTTTATCGTGATAATCATCAGCACGACAATCATAAAGATCTCCCATCATCATCGGCAACATCAACAGCATCATACATACCAATATCATAATCATAATTATCTTGATTATCATCACCATTATATTTCATTGACAACACTAATATCATTCGAACTGTCACAACCTTTATCATCCGCAGCACCGCCATCGTCATCACCTTCTTCATCGTTATCATCATTATCAACATTATCGAAACCACAGTCGTTACCATTATTATCGCTATCATCATCTTGCTTGAATTCTCATAATATACGGTTGAAATTCCTGAATCTTTACACTTCGAGTTCAAGCCCCTCTTTTAGTCTGTTTTTATTCAAAGACTTAAAACCTACTATAAATCAATTCATTCATTTACTTATTCTTGAGCATTGTCACTCGTTGAATTACTGCAAAATTCATGGAATCTTATGTGTTTCCTTAAAAACTTAAGACAGTTCCATTTGAAAGAATCCCAATACCAAAGACTTCGTTCATGTACGTACATTTGACTACAAGAGAAGACAATCTGATGATCGTCAAGTTGGAACAATTTCTGAACGATATTAAGCTTAATTGTTGTGAAAACATGGAACTTATGATTTTGTTTTACGTGTTTTCGTCAATGTAATCTTCTACTGAAAAAAAAAAGTTATTAGTAAGTTATTACTGCCGTATTGTTAATAAAATTGATAGTTCATGGAGTTATTAGTAAGTTATTACTGCCGTATTGTTAATAATATTGATAGTTCATTTCTTTGTGGATATTAGTTCAGCATACGTGAATACGTTGCATTTGCTTGTCACCGAGAACCAAAGCTCATCATAATTAAGGCTTCGTTACTTTTTTTTTTTTTTTTGAGATGGGGGGATAGACGGGGGTGGGGGGTGGAGTGAAAGGGAACAGCCAGAGTAGGGAGTAGGAGGGAGATATTTGCAATTAGAGAGAATCGTTCGTGTAATTACAGGCAGGCTTAAAGAAAAAAAAATATTATAACAATTGATAGACTGCAAGTGAAGATGGGTTCATTGTTGTTTCGGTTGAGTACATATCAGTGTGTGTGTGTCGGTGCGTGCGCGCGTGTGTGTTTATTTATTTGGCTAAAAACATGCATCAATTGGTCCCAATTGTGAACGCCGTTTGCAGTCGACCCCACGCATGACTGCGTCAGGATGACGAACAGATGAAATGAGAGAGGAGGGATTGACAAGAGAGAGGGAGAGAGAGAGAGAGAGAGAGAGAGAAGAAAAGCGAAAGAGGAAATGGAGAATAAGAGGGGTGGGAGTGAAACAAAAACTAAATAAAATAGAAGGAGACATTGACTTCAACATAAACAGATGAACGGATGAATATTCGTCATTAGAACCAAAATGTACAGAGACTCCTGATTAGAGACACATATAATGACGAGGTTCAAACACTTTCATTGTTTACTTTGTTTCAATAGTGAGTGAAATTTATTATTTGTATTTACTGCATGAGTTACGCTACAAAAATTTTTCGATTAATATGAACAGAAAGGGAAAAAGATGAAACATTTATAAAGTGAATAGTGTAAACAATTGGATTGTGGACTTTTGTTAAAATACATTTTATAAACATTCCTTATCAATAGGTCAATAATTATTTTTCCGCTAACTGAATTTTTATAATGTTTGTAAAAGAATTAACAACATTTAGCCATGTAGTAGATTAGCTCCTCTTATAGGTGAAATGCTTTTTTTCTGTGATATCGTAATCACCTTCAAATTGACCTTAACATTCACCCATCACTCAAACTGTTGGGACATCACATATGATCTGCCGAACGTCTTTCTCCATTCCTCTATACACCAACATAGAATCTCTGTCAATGACATGCTTATCTTATCTTATATAGTACAGACGTTACTTCAAAAAAGAAGATGATTACGTCCTACACGTCATGCATTCAGTCATACATATTAACCAATGACTTAAATTCTGCCAAGTCACTGGTTTTCCTGGCTAGCTCAGGCAATCCATTCCATGCTCTAATAGCGCTAGGGTAGAAGGAGCTTTTGTACAAATTTGCCCTAGCATATGGAACGAGGAATGCGACTTTATCTTTATGTCTTTCTGAGTATTTTATGCTTTGTTGCTATCCCATCACTTTCTCTGTCTGCCTCTTCTTTTTTTTTCTGGAACTGTTCCATGCTGCAAGATCTTAAGCCTTGAGGACATCATGATTATGGCCACACTGTTTAAGTTTGCGCTTTTCGGCTGTGGTCAGCAGGTCATCACGGGGCCTCATTTTCATTGTGATCCTATTTCGAATTTCCTTATTCATGATGCTGTCCTTGTTCAAAAGGGGTAGAAAAAACAAAACAAAACAACAAAACCTATCGTTCTTATATCCTACACCCCCCTCCGATCATATCCTTAGATCGACCTGCTATTTGTTTATGTTTCTTTTGGCTCCTCAAGACATGTTTAGACTTACGTGTAAGACTGAGAGTGCCGGAGTCACTGGGTGCTAACGAATTAACGAAGTTTACGGTAAAGCCAACACAACGCGCTCCCACATGTGGAGAATTCAATGGCTAGTCTCACGGCATGTTTACGCCGCGTAGTGGGGGCACTGTTTAAGCTAGAGAGAAAACAATAAACATTCAAATGTTTTACTTCAAGAATTATTGTCATACTCTGATCGCTATCTGGGCGCCAACTTTTTCCACTACCCACCCTCTCCCTCTTTATCCTCAATCCCTTTTTATCCTGTCTTATTTTTTTCTAAACTTCAACAATAGTTCCGTCTGGCTCTCAAATAATAAACCCTGCTTCTTACTACAATATTACCGTGGTCTTCGGGCCTTAGTTTGTGTATTGCTAATCTAGTGGATTAGATTTAGATCTATGTCAGACTTGGCTAATGTTCCTTTCAAGTTGTTCTCTTTCGCCACGAAAATAAAGGTAGTAAAAAAAGTAAAGTGTCCCCTTCAGACCTTGCGATCTATGGGGCAGATGATGTTAAGGTCATCTGTTTCTTTGGCCAACGGTTAACGAACAGGGTGTTATGTGGCCAGCACAACGACCAACCGCCTTTACTTTCCCCTACTAAAGTCAGGTACCCATTAGAGTTTTGCTGGACTCAGGGGCGCCCTAAAAATCCCGAAATTCAAAATCCCAGTCTTCACCGGGATTCGAACCCAGGACCTCAGGTTCGGAAGCCAAGCGCTTAACCATTCGACCACCGCGCCCCCGAAAATAAAAGTAGTCTTGCGAAAATGGGTTTACCCTTTAAGCCGATACATTCATTTCAAATATAAAATAATGTGAAAACGGTTTACCCGATTTCCCTTTAGCAATTTCGTACTTTAATAGAGATACAATTAGGCACTTTTGTCTCTTTTTAGGGCCCTCTGGTTGTGGTAGGGCGAAGGAATTCCAGCTACCGTCGCTTCAGCGTGGCACCTCCGTGGAAACGTCCACGTAGGGAAATGGATAGGCTAAGAACGGTAGCGCATATAGCCCTCGGCGGGCTTTCACAGACACGGTGGAGACACTGTTCATTGCACGTGGTAGGGATGCAACTAAAGGCTCCCCAAACCGTCCAAAACCCCCAGTGATTCGTTCCCTAACGGGGGCCATACGCTCTGTGATGCGCCCTTGCACGGGTTCGCTGGGACAGCATATGTAAAAGAGGGGCCCCCACGCGGCTCGGCCTCCGGCCTCGTACAAGGAGGAGGGAATCTGTGCTTGGCTCAAAGGGGTCGGGTGCAGCGACATACCGGGTGTGATACATTTGCACTTCGGATAAGGTGGGACCTCTGACAGAGTGGTTGGCGAAGAGCCGGCCTCTCATCCTGGCCACGGGTAAAATCCTTCCCTTGGTCAAAGGGACATAAAAAGGAGCTTGCTCTATGCTCTCGTCCCGAATGGACATCAGTAATCGGTTGTGGTAGGGACATTTAAACTTACACTACAGTCTCCGAAATGATCTAAGTTTTACCTCAAGATTGATGCAACGGTTTTGATTTTTTTTTTCGGGACATACATACATACATACGTACATAGAAACGCCTTACTTTATGCTTTATATATTATAGATATTTATATAAGCGAGTATGTGTGTGCTTGTGTGTACGTCTGTATGTGGTATCGATGCTATCAATCTCTCAAGTCTTTATGTGTTTTTATTATTGTTGAAACTGCCGTAGACGACCCTACTTGGCTATTTTTTTTTCTCTTTAGCTTACATGTTTTATAAATAAAATAAAAAAAATTAAGAAAAAAATATTTAGATTTAAAAGCGGACCCCAAGGCCCCTCACTCCCTATGTCGTCCCCTTCTCGCTCTGTTAACTGAGGGGTCTGTCCATTCCCGTGGTCGAGAGTGTTTACTAAATAAACACCGGTATCCACAGGAAGTTGTCAAATAGAGAACTGAAAATCTACACCCAGCATCTTATCTCTCTACTTCCACATTCTGTCAGAGATTTTATTCTCTCTCTCTCTCTCTCTCCACTACTCACCCCTTCTTTCTCTCTCTTTCATTGTATTCTCTCGCTATATCTCTTCCATACTCCCTCTATCTCTTCATCTCTGAATGAAGATCTTTCTAGAAAGAGATGCGAAAGTCCCTTCCTTCTGCATTATTTATATACATTTTTTTTTTGTTTGTAGCTTTTAAAAAACAAATTGGAGAACAGAGATGAGGGGGAGGGAGAAAGGCCGCTGCAAGGGACAGAATTAGGATGCATCTGTGGAGACACGAATCGGGCGCGAGGTGTAAAGATTTGAGGGCGGCCAATATGTAAGCAAAAAAGCTTTTCAGAAGATGAATATCAGCGCCTCCTTATTTCAGCACGCGATGGCTTCAATTTTAATGCCTGCGGTAAGTATTAAAACTGTCACTGGTGGAACATTTCAAATGATTCGCTGACAAGGATATTTTGTCCGCTGCACGTGATGCGTGGCATATGCAATTAAAATCTGAGATTCTGAGATGTAGAGAGATAAATAGCTAGACAGACATATAGATAGAAGATAAGATAAGATCAGATAAGATAGATAGATAGATAGATAGATAGATAGATAGATAGATAGATAGATTATTAGATAGATAGATAGACAGTGGATTTTCAAAATTTCCCCCCTATTCCCCCCACACTAACTATGCCACTGAGACAGACTGAAACAGACAGACAGAATATTATATGTTTGTTTACAAAATATCAACAACATCATTGCCTTCCAAAATGGAACAAGACATAAAATAAGACAAAATTTTGTTAATGTTGGTCTGCCAGATCTGAAATAGTAGGGCTCCGCCTCCATCTGCATTTAATCAGCAATAGAAGAAATACTTTATAAAACCAAAGCTTATGCACGGGGAAATAACCGATAATTTCAGCAATTTTTCTGAAAATGATAGATTTTAGCTCGTTTCTTCTATAGACAACGAAATTAAATAATCATTACTTAATGTTAAACTAATTGGTAAAATTTGTTTTTGGATTAATTATCACTTGGTTTTCAAAGGTTCTGTCTTCATTTTTACAATTTTTTTAACTTTCATTTCTAAAAGCATAGGCTAGTAGGCATTAAAAGATTATGGAATTAGGTCAGAAGCTAAAAACTAAATATGAGTGTTAAATAAGACACTAAAAGAATTGTGATCTTACCTTCATTCCAGATAATAAGAAATTAGTGAAAGGCAAACTTTTTGAGGAGCAGCCAAAACATTTGAAGGAAAAATTTGGCAGGCCGTTATTATTTTATTAAGAAAATACACACATTTGGCATCAGATTTAATGATATCAAAATTTAAATGAAGCGATGTTTTTTTAGCCACAGAAGTTTTTATAATAGTTCTTCTTATCAGCTACATTGTTTTTATTGAAATCTGAGCAGTTCATCCGTCAATCTCTTTTGGACATTGCTGCGCACAAATATATCAGGATATAAAAATTGCACAAAATCTTTGAGCACTAGGTATTAAATTTGGAAAACTTTCGACGATTCCATGTAGACTCTAGTTCGTAAAATTTAGAACTTATTTAGATTATTAGATGATTATTAGATAGCGATTTAATTATTTCAAATCGCATGTCTGAGTTCACCACTTTGCCCTCCACACTAAAATATAGACTGAAATGTTTTTTCAATAGAACTGAAGTCTTGAAATCTCTTTTCTAAATTCACCGTAAACTTGCTTGAAGCTATCATCGTATTTTGTGAGTATTTTGTGAGTATTTTGTGAGTATTTTTTTATTGAAAATCCCAACAAATACGTAAATATTCGTTCCTTCTATCACAAAAATGAATATTTTTGATGTTGGTACTTTCAAAAAGTTTTTTAGACTGTCTCCAAACACTTCCATTTGTTGCTCCCTTTAAGGATCGTGTTGATTCTAACTCCCCAATTACAGTTTCATAGATGCCTTTAATTAGTAATACCAAATGCGCTGTAACAATAAGAGTTTTCTTGTTCACTTGTATTGGAAAAGAACTTAGAGCTACTAACTTTTTAGGCTAATTGTGATGCAAATTTCAGTGTTACATATACAGTCAAGTTTCTCTTTCAGACCTGTAGGGCAGATGATGTAAATGTCATCAGTTTCTGTGACCTATGGTTAAAGAGGGTGTCACGTGGCCAGCAAAACGACTAACCACCTTTTCTTTTCACCAACTAACGTCTGGTCTCCATTAGAGTTGGGTGGTTCAGAGGCGCCCTAACATCCCGAAATAAAAAAATCCCAGTCTTCACCAGGATTCGAGCCATCACCCGTCGTCCTGTAGGAGGTTAGGACAAGAAACTAAATTAACTTTAACTCTTTCTCTCCTAATTGACGATACCATCTTTGTTTAGACCTCAATATTAAATTAATGTTTAATTTTATAAACTTGTGTTGTATTCCCATTTAATTCAATACCAAATAAAACATTTTCTGATAACAAACAAACAAAAAATATTGATGCCTAATCATAACAGGGTAGTGAAATAATAATGAACGAAATGAAGAATTCTGTCGAAACGTGGAAAAATAATTACGGAGAGAAGGAGTTAACTCTGAAAGAACATCCGAAACACGTTAGAAATTGAAACCTTTTCGGGGGCCACACTTAACCCGCGGTACTTAGTTTGCTCATCCATGTAGTAGACTTTGTCCACCCTCAGACATTGAAAGACTATTTTTTTTTTTTAAATATAATGACTAAAACGTCATGGGATAAAGTCACAGGGGGCAAGCCATTATCAAATGGTCAAGAGCCCTAACTGTTGAGGTGGGGAGGGGGTACTTCTAATTAGTTCATTTTGGAACATCTTAGTTTATTGAAAGGTTCCTCCAGTAAGGAAACTCAGTGCCTCTCCTTCCTCCGTGCTCAGAAGTTTTTAAAGCGATGACATCGAACTGTCAGGACTTAACAACATGGCCGTTGACACGCCATGAGCTGGAGGGCAGATTTTTTTAAAAAGTTTGGTCTTTTGGGTTTTTAGAAATACATTTTAACCAAGTTATATAAACAGGACCCTGAAATTCATTTCTCAACATTGTAATTGTGCTACGCAAATGGAGTTAAAAAACAAAAACAATTTGTTACAAAGCTAAACTTTACATGCTCTGTACATTTGGTGGATGTTTGAACACGTTTGTTTGTCCCACACTTATTCTTACAATTAGTTGAATCTTTGCAGAATTATTTCTTTGCATAGAAAAAGACATGAATTTAAAAAAAAATAATTTGTAATTATTTAGTTTGAAATACAGTAGGAAAAAAAAACGTCTTCATTATTATGTCGCCTTTGTGTAAGTACGGAGTTCTCTCCATTAGATTAGCTTTTTTTTTTTTTTTAAATTTTAAAATGGTTTGCTTGATTTTGAATGCTCTTGGTTGAAGAGATTGTCTTTCCTCTGATCTGACATTTATTGGTTCTGAATAAGGGCAAGAAGCTGGAGAACTTATGACAAATACAAATTAACTGACTTTTATCTGTGCGCTTAGAAATAGTTTTACCAATTAGGCCAGTTGAGCTCAATGTCGTGCTTTTAGCTTTTCCAATACGTTATAATCCTATCACTTGTCTGGACCAGTTGGGTTAAGGGGGTGGGGGGTGTAAGATAGGGATATATGTTTGAATGTTGACGTGATCGATTTATAATACATAACAAAACTTGTTCGCTAATGGGTCAAGCTTCTTCAAGAGGACTAATTCGACTAATACCACCACATCTGCCAAGTAGGATTTCTTTATTTATTCGAAACGAAAAAAATAGTATTAATTACCAATAGTTAATTAATTGATTGGAAATTTTAAAAAAATATAGATTCTTTTTTGTCTGATACAAGAAATAATTGTGCAAACTTTCAACTTGGTCCGAGATAGGGAGTGGAAGAACTAAAGTGTTCAAACGTTTGAACAGACAGAGTTAATATAAGCTTTGTCAACATATGGTACTTATATAGATAGATAGATAGATAGATAGAACTGTGGCAAACTATGCAGATCCAGAATTGGCTTGATCAGCCACTCCAGATTCTGCCCCGTCTCAAGACGTAACCAAAGCCAGTGACTCATCTCGGCGCATCCATTGTCTTCCGAGACAGAAGGAGCCATATATATATATATATATATAGATAGATAGATAGATGGATAGATAAGATAAGATAAGATAAGAGAACCACATAACATAACATAAGATAACATAAGATAACATAACATAACATATAATAAGATAAGATAAGTTAAGATAAGATTAGATAAATTAATATATAGATGAATACAATTACTATACAAAAATTGTAAATGAGGCCGTTAGATAGATAGATAGATAGATAGATAGATAGATAGATAGATAGATAGATAGATAGATAGATAAGGTAAGATAAGATAAGATAAGAGAACCACATAACATAACATAACATATAATATGATATGATAAGTTAAGATAAGATAAATATATAGATCTAGAGTCTAGAGGAATACAATTACTATAAAAAAAATTGTAAAGATTCAATGAAGCAAGAAACAAACAATATTTCTTATCGCTTCCACCCCGCCCCCCCCCCGTTCCCCCCCCCTCTTGTTGCCCGTACCCACTCAATAAGCATCTCACAAGAGGATACAAAACTCAATAGTTATTACATCTTATCGGCGTTCGTTAAACGGATTACGTCATCAAAGTTGGCGTATCCCGTAGATGATTAGAACAATACCGTCGGGGCTTGTGTTTCAATCGAGAAGCATGTTCTTGGGGGAGCGCTCTCTAATTATACATGTCAAAGGCAGGGGGAAATAAGTCCGTACGGATCCCTTCACCTTGTCGGTAAAGAAGCTTTCTCTTCCTGTTTTCAAGCTCCATAAAAAGAAAGATGCGTATATAATAGGTACGGGGCAAGAGGGGAAAAATAATAAATGAAAAATAAAGAGTAAAACAACAGAGGAAAAAAAAGGAGAAAAAAAAAGGGGCTGATGAATGGCAGTAATAGTTTTAATGTAAGAATTATTTCCCTTCGTTTGTTCTGCGTCATCACCAACTCTTCCATCGCGTTTTTAGAAAATAAATGAATAAATATAATAAATGTTTATGTGTATAGAGTATAGACACACACATATGCACTGGAATAACGGCATTACAAGCAGATACTTTTACTCCTCCTCCTTTCGCCTCTTTCACTAACGATATTGTCTCCCCATTTTGTTTTCTTTATTATAAATTTTTTTAAAGTAATTCTCTCCCTTTTTTTTTTTATTTTTATCATTTGCAGCGGCAAAATATTTGATTGTATTAAAACAATTACGCGAAAATTAAATTTACTTCCACTTGGCTAAAATAACCACGGACTGGAAATGAACACAAAAAAATCAATTTCACACAGAAAAATAAAAGGTTTGGCCAGCGTAACAGAAATAGAGAGAGAGAGAGAGAGAGAGAGAGAGAGAGAGAGAGAGAGAGAGACAGAGAGACAGAGAGACAGAGAGAGGACAAGAAAACTTAAGAAATTAACTGACTTTATTGGACAATTTGTGCTCTTCTAATTAATTTGTTTTCAACTATCAGTTCTCATCGTGTCAAAAGTTATGGCCGGTGTGTAAGGAGGACGAGACAGGGAGAATGGAAAGGAAAGGGGTAGGGGTAATGAAATAATCAGCTGAGAAAAATCTTAAAAATAGAAACCAGAATTAAGGACAAGTTGGATATAGTTGCATATAGTTTATAAAGAAACATGATAAGTGATGGGTGTTTAAAGAAAGCCAAATTTTCTTTTGACATGAGATTTTAAAATCAGTTTTTTTTTTGTTTAAATCTAAGTTACATTTCATTTTGTAGATGTAAAAAGTTATGAACGTAAACATAATTTTAGTAAAAAAAAAAAGTAAAGTTCCCCTTTCAGACCTTGTGGTCTATTGGGCAGATGATGTAAAGGTCATCTGATTCTGTGGCCTACGGTTAACGAGGGTGTCATGTGGCCAGCACAACGACCAACCGCCTTTACTTTTCCTTAACTAATGTCAGGTACCCATTAGAGCTGGGTGAATTCAGTCAGAGGCGCCCAAAGATCCCGAAATAAAACAAGGAACCCCCGGTTAAGAAGCCAGGCACTTTACCGCTCGACCAACGCGCCTCCTAAACATAACTTACTTTATTGTTAATACTGTATAGCCTGTTGTTCGCACGAAGAGTACACTACACTGACTTATATTGTGGTATCAAAAACAACTAACATGTATGTTCTTTAATGTTCACAATCTAACCATGCAAATAAGCAATACCCTTTTTTTTTCAATATATCAAAATTAAATGTCATTTTCTCAGATCTGGCAAAGTGTGGCAACATGGAGATGCGACACTGTTTGAATTAACTTCAGGAAGTAGAAATTGAGAAGTATGTTATAATCAATAACAAAGATGAAACTAAACACTTCTCGTTTGAAACGTTTCTTCTTGTATGGACGTCTCAAGGCGCTAAGTTGAAATATCGATATTTAAAAAGATTCTTTGCAGAAGTGAACTCGAAAGCGAAAACCTGCATTTCTGTTTAAACCGCCTGAAAACGTTCCGATTAAAATGTCTGCCTGTTAGTCTGGGCTGAAAACAATGCAAGGAATAGAAATCCAACAAAAACGAAGCATCCATCTTAATTTGTTGACATCACCGTGGCAACAAAAAGACAGAGTGTCGTGTTGAGATTTATCACAGGGGAAGCCGAGGGAGTCAAAGAATATAAGAATCAGCATTTGTTGCAAGTGCAACGAGAGTTGTGAGTTGTGTTGTAGTCTCTACAACATGGATGTTTGTTATTGTAAATCAGTTAGAAACAACAATAAATGAGGTGAACACAAACTTCAAACACACGATAACATGTCAACTGTCAATGAACAATGTGCATCAATTAAAGTATTTGCTCATGGGTACTTTGTTACCTTATCTATCTAAGCGACATCTATTTAGCCATCAATACATTACATTTACATGTATTTCGTGTGTTTGACTTGTTTTTTTTTACATTTAGTTAGAAGGAAAGATTACTACGACAAACTTCCAGCTGGAGGACAGGTTTCGAACTTAGGACCATCATGACGACAGTCTGATCCACATACCACACAAACAAGTAACTATGATCTCTCTCTTTCTTTCCCTCTGTCTCTCTCTCGCCCCATCTCTCTCCATCACCCCCTTCTCCCCATCACTCTTTCTGCCCTCTCTTTTCCTCTCTCTCTCTCTCATTCTTTATTGCTATTAAGTCCTTCTATTACTCGAAATTAGTCTATATTATTGGTTTTTTTTTCTGCTGCAATTCTTTTTTTTTTTCGCACTTTTACGGCTGGCAAATATGTCGTAATTGAGAAGCGTACACTGCATGCTGGGAATAAGTGAATAGAGCTCCAAATTTACGGGAGTCTACAATGGACTTTACCATCCACAGATTGAAAAAGAAAAAAGAACTTTTAAAAACTAAAATATGTTGTTCTTTTTTGTTATATTTACAAGAATTCTATTTCTTTTTTCCAAAATATGGCATGCTTTTAGATATGCATGTTTTCATTCATAAGTGGATCCTTAATAAAGCTTTCAAAAAATTATAGTGACTCCGCAAAAATCCTGCCCACGGGGGCCCTCCACTTAAATCCGGCCCTGAGAGAGATGGTGACAAAGAAAGCTATGGACGCAGAATGAGCATTGGCTTCAGCTAGGGAAGAAAAGTGTTAACATGGCTTGTTTCTCTGCCATTACATGGCTTGTTTCTCTGTCATTTTATCTGCAATATATTTGGACGGGAAGGATCTCTCCAGAATAGGGAACTACACAGTCAAATGAAAAAGTTCTGCATGAGATGAACGATAGCCATTCTACGGCTAGATTGTATAATGTATGTAAATACTACCTTGCATTTTCTTTGTATGCTTTTTATGCATTCTGTAATAATTATGAACTCTTTATAATGCTTTATGAATAGGGAGATTAAGTTTTAGTTTTGGCTCATCGGCACAGTTAAGCCATGTCGTGCCCGTAATCCCCCAAGGATCACGCTCTCTTCATTCAGCAAGAGCCAAATTCCATACAGTTGAGTCATTAAAAGCAAGGTCTATTTACAGTTAAATAGTAAATGTAGTAAAAATTTAATAATTTAGTAAAAATCGTATGTAAATATTATATGTCCACAATTTCACAAATCAAATCTTCGTAGACAGCTCCAGCTTTTGAAAAAGTTGAAGTATCAGAAACAATATCAGTCTTGAAATATCCTCCATTCAGTCTGATGCAGATATGTATACAATCAAAATCTATTTGGTCTGCTCTAAATACACCTACAGTTTGAGCACCACTGTAACTCAACAATTTTGCAACGCAAACAGAAATGTCAGGCTACAAGATGGCTAAATATAAGAGCTCTACGTACACCTACAGTTTGAGCACCACTGTAACTCAACAATTTGTAACACAAACAGAAATGTCAGGCTACAAGATGGCTAAAGATAAGAGCTCTGGGGGACTAAAGGCTAATGTAAAAAAAATATTTAATTTTATTAGAGAAAAAAAAAAGAGTGACTGACCTCCCCTAACTAATTCAATTGAAGCTTCTATTTAAAAATAGAAAAATTCTTGCTCTTACGTTTTAAAAAATTTCTATTGTTGTCTCCCTTACCACACACACAAACCAGGTTGATTTTATTTTAACTAGCGTCAGCTAAAGGTAATGCAGGGGTCACTCGGTCAGTACAGGGAATATCCGATAACTCTGCTAGCAGACAGCCTTTATAGAGGGAAAAAAATCTATTGTAATCGGTTGTCTGTGGATGGACGTGGACATTATGAAGTGTAATGTATTAAAGAGTTAGATTCCTGCACAGTACTTCTTCATTGATAACCAACTTCCAGTACTAATTTTTTATTCGTCTTTTAGCGGCCCCCGTAAGGAAAAAAAAGCCGCTATTAGGTTTGTGCAAAATTCCGTCTGTCCTTCTGTCCGTCTGTCCGTCTGTCACACTCAGGGCGCCAAAAGTAGAAGAGGTACGAAAAATATTTTTTCACCATTAAATGCGGCTTGAAAAGTTTAGGTGCAACGGCTACTTTTAGTTTTCGAAAAGCAAACCGTTTAATTTATAAAATTAATTATGCAAGCGATTTTTTAATAACAAAACACCAATTCTAAAACAATTACGTAAATGTAAGGGAGGAAATGTTACTATAAGAAATGCTGTACGCATACAGATATCACGCACATTTTTTAAAATGAACTTTTAGCAGTGACTTTCGTGTACTAGCGTAAAGCCCGGCAATGACATGATTCTAAACTAATTTCTTACACTTTTTTAAAAAGCAGATTTAAAAAAAAATCATTTAGTGCCCCCATTAGAATGAAAGAAGTATATTTTTGTGCGTTTCGTCTGTTGGTTGGTCTGTCCGTCACGGTTAGATAAAAAACATTAAAGGCTTTTGAAAATATGATTTAACCTTTACTGTTCTTTCAGAAATATTGCGATAGTTTAAGGATGGGAGCATGCAGGAATTGAGCCAGGGACCAACGATAAATCCCAACTACAGTCTAGTGCGCAAACATCAAGATAAGGCAGGTTTATACCCTGCTCGCCACCCTCCGTCGTCCAGCGAGTAGTTAATTATTTTCAACTTAGAAGGAACATCCGAAACATCTTGCGAATAGGCGGATCTAACAGGGATCCGACTCCGACGGGGCCGCCTCTGAGTTTGTGTATCACACAAACTCTCTTTGTAATCTTGTTTTTATTGTATTTAGCCGGGTTCTATCTTATTATTATTTATTACCTGCCTCCTTATTCTCTTTTGTACTCTATAACCTTTTTTTCTCTTTTCTTCTCTCCGGCTCTCTTTCTGTTTCTCTTGATTTATCTCTTTGACATTCACACTCTCTTTCTTTTTTATTTTACTGTCTCAATTTTTTGTTTTTGTACGACAATGTTTGTATTCCTCTCTTTCTTTCTCTTTTCTCTCTTTCTCTCTCTTTTTTCTCTTTCTCTCTCTTTTCTCTTTATCTCTCTTTCTCTCTTTTCTCTCTCTCTTATCTCAATATTTCTCTATCTCTTTCTCTGTTTATCAATTTTTATCCATATAATTCTTATCTCTTTTCTACCTCCCTTTTTCTCTTTTCTCCTTCTCTCTTCGTTTGTGTCCTTTTCACTCTTTCTCTCTATTAATACTCACTTTCTCTCTCTTTCTTTATATTAGGCTATGTATGTTCTATATTTCATTGTTTCTAGAACGAAATCTCTTTTCATTAAAGTCTTATCATATTCGCTCTTTCTATTTTCATATTTTATTTAATTTCTTCTTGTTTCCTCTGATCTCCCCAACACTGAAGGTCAAAGTGATTGTAATGATAAATAAAGAAACACTGAAGAGTACCTAAAACAAGGCTTTATTAAACTAGAACGGCACATGAACTGACGAAAGAGACTTACACAGTAGCACACTAAATTAATGTTGTGAACACATTCTCACGACGTTACACAAACATAAACAAATAGAAACTATTTCACCACATTCACCCCGCCTAGAATTAAAATAGAAAATATAGTAATATAGTAGGCCTTAGCATAAATAAACAAAAATGACAGTACCTGTACACAGACATAAACAAATAAAAACTATTTCACCACATTCACCCCGAAAATATAGTAATATAGTAGGCCTTAGCATAAATAAACAAAAATGCCAGTACCTGTAATAATATAGATCAATAATATATCAACAAATATGAGTTTCTCTTGCAAACAATAGCAAATAGTGATAGAAGTAAACATGGAAAAACGGTATCAGTGATATGATTAAAAAGACAATTACTAGTTACTATTGTAGTAAGTAAATATGTAAATAAGAAAGTAACAAGTGAACTTTATTATTAGTATCAGTGCCGGTTTATGAAGTCAGTATAAATAGTGCAATAGTTAAACAACTCTAGACCCTATAGTTCGGTCTGGTTCTTCTCTCTCGTAAGTAGTAACGGGGTTGACTACCCTGCTCAACAGTTTGCGAGTCACTACTGAGTTCCTGAGCGTCCAGTGGGGTATGAAAGTTCTGTGTATTTTCAGAAGGAATCGCTCGGAGGTCCTCAGAGCCTTCTAGTGGTTCATGATTTTTTTGTATCACCGTAGGGGTGTTGACTGTTAGTTCCATGTTTGGAGCTTCAGGAGGATATCCATTATCCTCATCCTGAGGGAAGAATGAAGGTTCACTTGTTGTGGATGGGGAGGGGGTGGGAGCCAAGTGTCTTAGAGAGACCGTCTCCTCTCTACCGTTTGGCAAGCGTACAACAGCATATTGGGGGTTACACATAAGCAAATCAACCTCTTCCGTTAGGGGATCATACTTCGAAGATCGGTTCTGTCTTTTCAGCAACACCCGACCTGGGCTAGATAGCCATGTGTGGATAGATATCCCGAATGAGGATTTCCGGTTGAACCGGAAAACTCTTTCGTGTGGAGTTTCGTTCGTTGCTGTGGACAGTAATGATCTGATCGAGTATAGGGCCTGGTTCAAGACTAGCTCCCATCTTGAGATCGGGAGGTCGACGTCTTTCAGTGCTAAGGTAACGGCGTTCCAAAGAGTTTTGTTTAGTCGTTCAATTTGTCCAGAGCCGGAGGGATTATAGGGTGTAGTCCTACTTGTAGCTATTCCCCTCTCGTGGAGAAAGGATTGCACCTCTCTCGACATAAAGGACGTACCTCTGTCGGAATGGACATACTCTGGCATCCCAACTAAGGAAAACAGCTGATTCAAGCACTTTATGACAGTAGCTGAGGACATGTCGGGACATGGGTAGGCAAATGGGAAGCGCGAGTACTCGTCCACCATTGTTAATAAATATTTATTGTGAGTAGCAGATGGGAGTGGTCCTTTAAAATCAATGCTTACTCTCTGAAATGGTTGAGTGGCCTTGATGAGGGTGCCTGAAAACTGTTTAAAGAATCTAGGCTTCAGTTCAGCGCAGGTTTTACATTGGTTTACCACTTTGCGGACGTCCTCGCAAGAAAAAGGTAGGTTCTTAGTCCGAACGAAATGGAGGAGTCTAGTGACCCCTGGGTGACACAGGTTACTGTGTAACAGTTTGAGGTCTTCTCCAGTCATTGCTGACGCAAAGTGGTT
Source organism: Biomphalaria straminea (assembly GCA_021533235.1). Classification (NCBI taxonomy): domain Eukaryota; kingdom Metazoa; phylum Mollusca; class Gastropoda; family Planorbidae; genus Biomphalaria; species Biomphalaria straminea. The sequence goes on along the minus strand of JADKLZ010000130.1, from coordinate 32,998,177 downwards.
TCTTGAAAAGGTATCCGCAGCTGCGTTTTCTTTCCCGGGTCGATATATGACGTCATATCGGAAACTACTAAGCTCCAGTCGCCATCTTTGTATCTTTTCATTTTTGATCTTGCCCCTGTTTCGTTGGTCAAACATAAAAGATACCGAGCGCTGGTCTGTAACCAATGTAAAGGATCTGCTACTTAGATAATGTTGCCATTTTCTCAGGGCTTCTACAATGGCGTATGCTTCCTTTTCAACTGCTGAGTGTTTGCGTTCACTGTTAGTGAGTGTTCTTGAGAAAAAGGCGACAGGGCGGCCATCTTGATTAAAAGTGGCGGCGATTGCGATGTCTGAGGCATCTGTTTCGACCGTAAGAGGTCGATTGTAATCTATCGTCGACACAGCAGCGTTTTCGAGTTCGTGTTTCAGTTGTTTGAAAGCTTCATTGACTTGTTCAGGAGGAGGAAAGATTTTGTTGTCCACCAACAAATGGATCTTGTTGGAAAAATTTGGGATCCATTGAGAATAATAAGACAATAGTCCAATCACCCGCTTTTGTGATTTCATGTCTTGTGGTGGGGGTAGATTTCTCAACGCTTGAAATCTTTCGGGGTCTGGTCTTAGCTGTCCTTGTGAGATTTCGTAGCCTAGGAGGCACACTTTAGTCGTCGCAATGGCACTTTTATCGTCGTTAAAAGTGATGCCGTATTTCTTAGCGGAGTTGAGAAATCTCTGTAGATTCTGGTCGTGGCTACAGGAGTCACGTCCGCAGATAGTAACGTTATCTACGTACGCAAATGTATCTTGTAGCCCTTCCTCCTCAATTATTGTGTTAATTGTCCTTTGAAAGGCAGCGACCCCATTTGTCACTCCAAAAGGAATGCGGCAAAACTGGTATAGCTTCCCACAAGCCTCGAACGCCGTGTACTGCTTTTCTTCTTCCCTGATAGGTATCTGGTGGTAGGCGCTTTTGAGGTCAAACGTACTGTAGATTGAGTACTTTGATATTTCCTGTACCAGTTCATCCACTTTTGGCACAGGGTATGCGTCGAGGTAAGTGAATCTATTGATGGTTTGGCTATAGTCAATAACCATTCTCTTTTTATGTCTTTCGTTGGTTGTTACGATTATTTGGGCTCGCCACGGGGACGTGGAGGGCTCAATAATTTTGTCAGACAATAGTCTCTTGATTTCATTTTGTATGAATTTGGAGTCGGGCATGGAATATTTTCTGGATTTAGTGGCGATGGGGTGGCAGTTAGGAGCAAGATTCGCGAAGAGGTGTGGAGCTTCGACTCGTGCTGCTTCCAGTGTGCAGACCTGAAGAGTGCTCCGTTTTCCCTCAAATGGGATCATGAGTTTCTCATGCTGACTGATGAAATCTAGTCCTAGGATAACATCGGATACTAGTCCATCCAGTAGTGAGAGCTTTACACTCTCATATTGTTCATCTTTGTACTTTATTTTGGCGAAAATATGGCCATGAGTGGTGCGAGAGAGATGTGTAGAGGCCATGTAGATTCTGTTTCTGGACGTTTCTAATTTCCATTTGTACCTTTTAGCAATTGAAGAAGATATATAACTTTCACTGCTCCCCGTATCTACGAGAGCTTTCAATGGTACTCCATTGACGAGTAATGAAATAGTAGATTTAGTAAGGCCGGACGCTGGTGTTGATGCCCAGGAAGATCCTACGGTAGTAGTCCATGACGTCTCATCACCTGCTTTTACGATGGCTGAGGTTATAGATTTGGAGGTCTCTCTGGTCGATCTACAGACTTTCTGGAAATGTCCCCTCTTGCCACACAAGTTGCATGTAGCGTCACGGGCTGGACATCTAAAGCGTTGATGTGGGTTGTTTCCACAAAAGAAGCATCTTTTACTAGTCGCCGCACTCACCTCGTGTTCTGATTTTGTCGGAGAGGGCCTCTCCACATTGGCGCTGGCTCCACAGGGCGTTTCAGTATAGATGTTATACGCCGTGGCATGGTTATGTGCGTATTCTAGTTGCCTTGCCTCTTCATAGGCGCACTGTAGAGTTAGAGTAGACTTCTCTAAGAGTCGCAGCCTTATGCTGTTTGAAGCCAGTCCAGTAATGAAAGCGTCTCTTATGAAGATGTCTCTGTGTTCTTCAGCGGTGACAGCCTTAAAGTCACAATCTTTGGCCATACTTTTAAGCTTGAGGAGGAAAGAGTCAACGGTTTGACCGTTCTCTTGTCGACAAAGAGTTATCATGTGCCTTGCAAAAATTTCGCTTTTAGGTTTTACGTAGACATTTTGTAAAGCTTTGATTGATTCTTCGAACGTTTTACACTCACTTATGTATTGAAACACGCTCGAAGAAACGTAGTTTTCCAGTAATTTCTTTTTGTCAATCTCGCAGTGAGAGACTGAGGAGATGAAATTTTCAAATGTTCTAAGCCAGTGCAGCCACTTCTCAGCAGCCAATGGCGAGCTAGGCTCTATGTCTAGCTCCTTTGGTTTAAATAGGCGCTCCATTTGTATAACTATTTTACTTACAGAGAATAGTGTTGAACGTGTTGAACGAATATCCAAAAGAGATACGTGAGGCACATAAATCCATAGAATTGAAAAGTTCTAGTTTAATAAATTGTAATGATAAATAAAGAAACACTGAAGAGTACCTAAAACAAGGCTTTATTAAACTAGAACGGCACATGAACTGACGAAAGAGACTTACACAGTAGCACACTAAATTAATGTTGTGAACACATTCTCACGACGTTACACAAACATAAACAAATAGAAACTATTTCACCACAGTGATATGGCGGAAAGAATTATCTGAAAGTATTCAAGGGAGACCATCTCAATAAAACCATTTGACTTCAGAATTCAGTTCAACATTTTAAGACTTTTTCTAGTTTTATTTATTTATCCCACGCCCTGAAACGCCCCTGCCTTGAACACCTTCCTGGCACTTCTCCAATTCAAACCCCTCCCTCAATGTTTCCCTTCATAAGTTTTCGATAGGGGCAGTCATCGTATTGTCTGCTTCACAAGGGCAATCCGTTTCTATATTTGAAATTAAAATTCATTGTTCCGAAAAGAAAAAAAAAAGAATTTGAATATTGGGATACTTCTCATGTATTTCTTCCGTTGAGGTCAAATCTCATCAGCAGCAAGGGCTTAATCTCATTGGAGAGTGGAGCTAACTATAAGCTCATGATCACACACACACAAATATTAAAAAGTGAAGTTATCCATTCAGATCTTGGGCAAGTAATATCGTCTTCTGTTTCTATGTCGCATGGTTAATGAGGGTGTCATGTGGCCAGCACAACGTCCAACCACCTTTGCTTTTCTCCAACTAATGTCATTAGAGCTGGAGGGTGGGGCTCAGGAGAGCTATAAAAATCTCGAAATTAAAAATCCCAATTTTCACCAGGATTCTAGCCCGAGACCTCTCGAAAGTCAAGCTCTTTTCCAGTCAACCATCGCACCCTGACTAATATAAATCTACTTTATTATAGTGTTAAATATTTTCATAAAATAATGTTACTAGAATTCATCAGCTTTTCGCACATTGTCGTATGGTTGCGCTCTGGACTGCCGTTGCAATGATCCCCAGTTCGAATCCTGCCCGTCACCATCTCCCAACGTCCTGCGGGAAAGTTGGGCTAGTACAGACTAATCTTCAACTCCAAAGAAACCAAACCAAACATCAACTGTATCAAATTTACTTTACAAGTTACAAGCGTTTTGCCGTTTTTAAAAGCCTATGTAACTACATAAAAATAATTATACATATTTTTTTATATGTCTGGATAGTGAGAAAGTAGTTCTTAAATTTACAAACAAATACAGTTTATTTTATTTTTGGTGGTTAAGTGGAAAATCGTGGCTTCCCTACACGAGGGGACTCAAGTTCGAATCTCATTAAAGATTGGCATGATGAACTTGGAGATGTTAAGAAGCCTCTGAGTCCACCCAACTCTAATGAGTACCAGACATACGTGTGGGGAAGTTAAGACAGATGGTCGTTGTGCTGGCCACATGTAAAGTAAGTAAAGTTCCCCTTTCAGACCTTGCGATCTATGGAGCAGATGATGTAAAGATCATCTGTTTTTTGTGGTCGACGGGTAACGAGGGTGGCATGTGGCAAGCACAACGACCAACCGCCTTTACTTTTCTCAACAATTACAGCTGTGCGCACTTAGAGGTACCCTAAAGATATTAAAATTAGAAATCAAAATCTTCACCAGGATTCGAACCAGGGACCCCTAAGTTCTTAAGACAAGTGCTTTACCCCTCAGCCTCGGCGCCTCCTTCTGGCCACATGACACCCTCGTTTATTATTGGCCAAAGAAACATAGGATCTTAACATCATCTACACCTATAGATTGCAAGGTATGTAAGGAATATAATATGCGCCCACCTAACGGCTTACCACAATCACGCTGTAATAAGTAAAAAATAAAGTAAAGGTCTCCCTTTAGGATCCTTGTGATCTATGAATGCAGATAATGTGAAGCTCTGTTTGACATTTAACATTAGCGTATTGTGACCAGCATATAGACCAACCGCCTTTTACCAAAAAAAAAATGTCAGTTGCCAAGGTAGGTGTACTCAGGGGCATCCTATTAAATCCTGAAGTTTCCAATCTTCAACGGGATTTGAACTCCAGAACCTTCGGTTTAGAAGCTAAACGCTTTACCAATCAGCCACCAAGTCCGTCTCATAATTTAATGTTATAATGTTACGACGGTAAATTTACCAGAATTTAATATTACAACACTAAAACCGTTTTTAAAAAAAGGTTCTAATAATTCAAACATGTTTAGTGGCCCCCCCCCCCTCCCCCGCACACACACACGGTCTTCTCCCCTCACTTCAATTTCTTCCATTATGCCAGGACCTAGCTTAACTGATTGTTGTTGCCGCCTACCTGTCAGATAGAAGAAGCTTGTCAGACTTTCTTTTGTCCCTTGCCAGGTAGATTACCTTCAAGAAAGATTTCTTGTAAGAAAAAAAAAGGGGGTGGGGAGGTGTTCACAGGTTGAGGACTATCTACCTCGAAAGGTGTGAGAATTCTGATGTTTTTGTTTTAAGTTACGTGTAAAGAAAAACAAAAAAACTGCTTTTTTTTTTCATTTACTCGACGGATGGTTTTGTAAGTGATTCCTTGGGATAGAGATGGCGGAGAAATAGTCAGGGGCGTCTCTCCGCCCAAAGTCTCAGAAATCATGTGAAAGTTCTCTTCCTTCCCCCTCCACAGCCACCCATCTTTTCAAATCACAAACAGAAACAAGGCACGCCTTATATTGCGGGCGCCGCTCAGAAATGTGGATACTTGGACACGCGGTAAAGATTGTAAAAGTGCTGCGGGGTGGGGCGGTCAATGGAAAACCCATTGTGGTGGGGTGGGTTGTGGTAGTTTCTTTTGCTAACAGACCACTCAAACTGAAATTTATTTTACAATTGTAACTATCACTTTTTTTAAACCAAATTTTTCTGGGCGCTAAAGGTTTGATGTACACGTACCATCGTCTCTTTCACAAGGTTCTATGTTCTAGCACCTGGGCCACCAAAATGTTCGGGGTGATTTGTTAGCCTTGGCTCGTTTGCACAGGTTCCGGACAAAGTAATAACGAGACAGTTGACAAGTGACTATAGACTAAATGACTAAATAACTCTTTGAAGTTTATTTTTAAAGACGATGATTAATTACGATGTACAGAAAGGATAACAATGGTGGTAAAATTCGATATAGTAAACATTGGCGATATGAATAGTTACTACAGATACTGGTGATATAATAAAACAAGTGTTCATAATATGAACAAAGATTGAAATCAACCAATTCGCACTTTGCGGTTTCATCAGCAGTTCATAGCTCAAACATAGTCAGTTCCAGTATTTACGGTCATACACAACATTGTCCAACACTTTTATTTTATCATCTATCAGTACAGCGACCAACGATACAAAGCTATCCCAAATAAAGAGTACATGTTCTTGCACCAACGTCTACCACTACGATCGCGTATATCGAAAGTATTATAACAAGCATACATTAATTAAATAAAATCGTTCTTATCATAGCAAGAAGGAGATAAACTCTAAAGACAAGTGAAATGATAGAAGCCAAGAAGTTCTAACGCACCAATACAGCGCTCTCTAAAATATAAGAACAAGGAGAAACCATTTGAGCAAACTAAGTACAGTGCGACCAAAATTGCGAATTGTGTCTTGTGAAGATGCGCACTGCAAGACATATTGTTCGTCTTTCTTAGATGAACATTTTCTTATCCAAGGGGCTGTGGGCTCGGCACTGCCGTTTCGTATCTCCTCTTGTAGCTGGTGAGACCTATGGGAGCCAGGGATGTTCCGCTACACACTGGGCTGGTTATCTCAGCTGGAACTTGTGTCAGTTGCCTTTTTTTTTTCTGGCGCTTTTCTTCTGCAAGTGCTGTTTTCTTGTACTCTGCAACAGCCCGGCGCAACGAGGCATGCCATGTGCTTCCTTCTCCCCAATGGCAAGGTCAATGTTGAGAAGCTTTGACGTATTCTTTGTCCGTTTTTTGCACACTTTCCATCCCTTAGCTGGCCATATAGAAGTCTTTTAAGAATGCGGAGTTTTCCTTTCTAAAGATTTGGCCTGCCCATCACTATTTAGACTGCATCAGGAAAGTCTGGTTGCTTTGCAGGCCCGCTCTTTGCAGGTCGTCTGTGTCAGGTATTTTGTCTTGCCATTTACCATTCAGTAGTTTTCTGAGACCATGTGGAAGTGGTTCAGTTCTGTCTTCTGTATACTGCCCACGTTTCTGAGGAATAGGGGAACATCGAGTGGATAACAGCGAGCTTAGTACTTGTGATTATGTCTCGTCAATTGCACACATTTCTAAATAGTTTACCAAAGGATGATCTGCCCTTGGCTTTTCGATTTCAGTGATTTACAAAGGGAGGGAAATCTGTCCACTACATTTATTTCCAACTACAGACCAGTATCACTTACCAGCATCACATGCAAAATATGTAGCAACATCATAAACCACTCAGATAAACATAATGTCTTTACTCCATACAAACATGGCTTTAGGAAACATAGATCATGTGAAACACAGCTAATAGGACTAATTGATGACTTTTCAAAAGGTTTAGATAATAGTGAAGAAATAGATGCTATCTTACTAGATTTTTCCAAAGCTTCTGACAAAGTACACCACCATAGTTTGCTTGAAAAATTAAATATTTTGGTATTGATGATCCATTGCATCAGTGGATTAAAGATTTTCTGATAGGAAGAGAACAAACTGTAATAATAAATGGCTCTAAAGTCTAAATCAACACCAATAACAGTAAACTCAGGTTTACCACAAGGAACAGTCTTAGGTCCACTATTATTTCTAATTTACATAAACGATTTACCAAATTGCATTAGTTCAGGAACAAAAGTCAGATTATTTGCAGACATTTGCATAATATATAGGACAATAAAAACAACACAAGATACAGAAATTTTACAAAGAGAATTAGCTGAATTGGAGCATGTCTTTCCACACAGAAAACTATAACAAATTAATTCCACTTATCTTATTCATGGTAATCCAGTAACACAGACTAAAAACGCAAAATAATTAGGTGTTATAATAAATAAAAAAACTGTCATGGAATCCCCATATTGATGAAACTATTAAAAATCAAACAAAGCATTAGGGTTTATTAAAAGAAATTTCTATAAATCAAATAAGAACATATAACTAAAATGCTATTTAACCTTGGTTAGGCCAATTATAGAATATGCATCCTCTGTTTGGGACCCCTTAACTCAGGAAAACATTAAGAAACTGGAACAGACACAAAATAGAGCAGTGAGATTCATAACAAACGAATATTCACATTTGACTAGAGTAACACCTTTACTAAAATCACTAAATTTAGAAAGCCTTCAGGATAGAAGACTTAAGAGTAAAGTAGCAATTATGCACAAAACACTGAACCATAATCTCCAAATACAAAAACAAGACTTAATAAAATACTCAGAAAGACACAAAGATACAGCTATATATCTTGTCCCATATGCTAGGACAAATCTGTACAAATGCTCTTTCTTCCATAGTGCCATTAGAGCATGGAATGGTTTGCCTGAGCTAGCCAGGAAAACCAGTGACTTGGCAGAATTTAAGTCACTGGTAAATATACATGACTGAATGCATGACGCGTAGGATGTAATCATCTTTTTTGAAGTAACATTGTATTATATAAGATAAGATCCATTTATTTTGATGCTTGTTATCCGAGCAAGTAAGTTATAACTATTATATATATATTATATAACTACACCCTATTAAAGTATTAAAAAACAAAACAAGAAAAAAATGCAATATTATTTTGACCTCTTTAGAATCTAGATCATGGAAATAAAAAAGACTTTATCTTTGAACTTTATTATGCACACGACAGTATTAGCGCTTATAGATAATCGTAGTCATAACTCTAAATGGCTACAAAACATTTTTATATTATATTATTCTTTGTATCGGGAAATAAAGCACGACCTTCGCGTTATTAACGCGACGCTCTATCAATTAAACACACCATCCGTACCACATTGAGTTAAACTCAAGCTTAAAAGAAATAGCCCATTGCTTTTGACTATGAGGAAGTTATAAGCTCATAGGAATTTAAAAAAAAAAGAAGATGGTTGCTATTGGTTGATTGTTGTCCAAGATTTCCAGAGAACATCCTCAACTGAAATAAACTTCTCATTGTAGTCGATCGAAAGTTAGTGAACATTTGTATGAACAGTGGGCAGAATGTGTTTAAACTTTAAACGTCTCTATCCGAATGTCTTTAATTAAGCAAATCACAAATAAATAAAAAAATTATTTTTTTTCAGGTCTTTAATATCTGCGATTGGACCCCATGATGACCTGCTATTTAACGTAAAAAAAAAAAGCAATCTAAAAATCAACGGCCATATCACAAAATCTTCCTGGATCGCTAAGACCTTCCTTCAAGTAACAGTACCAGGAAAAAGAAGAAGAGGCAGACAGAGAAAGCGATGGGAGGACAACATGGAAGAATGGACGGGCATGCCATTAAATGAGGTTCTACAGTGGCCAAGAGTGGAATGGAGAAGGACGGTGGTGCCCAAACAGTCCAACAGACTAAGGGACAGGTAAAAAAAATGGTAGAAAGAATAAATTTAGATCTATCAGCACTTTACAGCTTCTCTCTTAAATTGATATCAAATTCATACATCCCCATCAATAATTTTAAATCTACCAAAAATCGAGAGTTATCGGGCCTACATATATAAATTCTCTATGGGCATGTGATTAAAACCTAATTTGATGCTAAAACAATAAGTTTTACGTAGGTGTGACCCAAGTATAATCATACTCTTTTATACACACACACACACACACACGCACAGACATACACACCACTCACATATGATAGCGCGTGCCCGCTCGCACATGTTGACCTGGGGTTGAATTGTGAAAGGTGGATAGGTGGGTGAAGAGAAAGGAGGGGAGGGGGGACGATGAGGAGAGCGTGAAGGGTGGAGGGGGGGTAGTGTGCGAAGACAAGAAGAATGCCATAGACAAGAATATGAAGGAGCGAGTGAGTAGCGGGCAGAGAAGAGGTATGCAATAAATATGTACATATCACCCGGGCTCAGGGGAATGGTAACAATACATCTTTCTGTAAATAACCGAAGACAACAAATGTGTCACGTGATTGGTAACGCGTGTGAAAGTGCGTTAGCCTCAGAGGCGGACTGAAATTAGCGTCACGGGGGGCTTTCAGCATTGCTCTTGTCTTTCCCCCCCCCCCCCCTCCAACCCGCATACGTGAAATTTAAATCTCTAACAAACCAAAGTAAAATGTCTGACAAGCTTATTCGTATAAAAACATCTGGGGAGGAGGGTGGCGCCTTGTACACTTGAGCACCCCCGAGTTACCTATGTGGCACGACATAGTATATTATATGTAGCCTACTTTTTTTTTTTTAGTATTGTCACGCCGATGTGAGAAACGCTCTTGGCTTAAATTTGTAGAAAGATCTGGTAGCTAGGTTAATTTAAAGTTTAGCGATGTATACGAAGATATATAGAAATGATATTTCCCAAACGAAGTGCTGCTCGCAGTGACACTCACACACGCGCTCGCACATATTGGTAGAAGGCGAACATTCAGGTGCAAACATGTTGGCTAACAGACAGTGAGACAAACAAATAAGCGGTTAAAAGGTACGTAGGAACACACGCGATGCAGACCTATAAATAATTTTATTTAATAATCAGGGGCGGTAATGAAGTATTTTAAAAGCACTATATCATTTTGAAGGGTATGCGTTAGAACAGTAAATTAAATAACAAAGTATAATTTCTGAATCAAAGCTTGAAAAACGCTTTATTAAAGAAAAATTTACAATGATGATTATAACATATTGAAGAAAATTGATATGATCAATTTTATTCATGTTGTCAGAACGACTAGACTATAGAATGGAATAGTAACATATATAAGAATGTTACAAATTTTACTAGCTAATAATATCATATTCCAGATTCATAACTCGGAAACATACCAAATTAAGAGCCCCCATCTACATACACTACCTTGTTAACCAAACCTCCGGGCCTGAAATTGTGTATGATTCTAGCCGTTATCACATTTCTTTCATTTCATTGTTCGTGTCACAGAAAACTAGAACTCTAGTCTGTCTGGTTTTTCCACTGAGGCATCAAAAGAAAAAAAAAATACAGAAAACAAAAACAAAAATGCATCCACGCCTAAGATAAATCTTAAAACACGCGTTCCCGCCCTTAGAACGAAATGTAGCAGAACTGAACAAGGACATAGCTTGGTTTTTCTGGGGTTAGCTTGGTTATTCTGGGTTAGCTTGATTCTTCTGGGGTTCTCCTCGCTTGAAATTTTCTGATGGTCTGACGGCAATACAAGAAACCTATTTATCAACAGACTATCTTTATTTTTTGAATCGCCAAAATGCTTTCTTCGTTACAAAACACTTTTTATTTTCATTAGGTATTACTTGGTTTATGCCTAAAATTGTCTACCTAAAAAAAAACCTTTAATTAATATACTTTAATACATACTATCGAGTGTTTTCACATTGACACAAAGATCGCAAAGCATAGATATTTATTTCACCATTGGAAATAAAAAGAAAAAATTCACCATTGGGCCTACTTTGCAATTCCCGTCCTGGGGTATAAACATATATTTTATATATTTGATGTACATTGCATATCTGGTATTCACAAGATTTTATCAATTTTTATCAATCGAGACAAAAAAAAATGTTTGTTTAGTTGGTTGTGCAAACAATGAATGACTCATATTCTTAGTAAACATATTTAATTTAAATACTGTGTATATGAATAATTTACGTAACAAATCTAATATTAATAAAAAGTAATTAAAAAAAAAATGTTTTCAACTAGCACCGTTGTCATGGTAAATGTGGAAAATTAGTTTTAGCAGAATTGTCTCCCTTTTAAAAGGGACGAAATACCTATGTTTATTAGAAGAAAAGAATTTTGAGTGAAATCTACTTTGCCGTCTCCGGAACAGCATACCAGCGCGCGAAACACCCCCCCACACACACACACACACACAATGTCCATGCCCACACGTTGGTAGAGTTTCGCATGTCTAGGGCCTAGCGCTGATGTGTGTGGGACTTTTGGATTGAATTAGCTGCTCCAGATCAAGATTAGATTGTAGAGTTAGTAGAACAGCGAATATTAATGGGATCCTACTCTCCCCGCACACGCTTCTAATTAACATTGTGATATGGGTTTTAATTTAGTTCTAGTAGGAGTTTGTTTTTTTTGAGGTGAAAGAAAAATAGGCAAATATGCTGGGTCGCCAAGTAATGGCATAGCAAGAAAATATTTGAAAACTACTTAAAAAAACAAAGCTTATCTTATGCATAGTTGTATTAATTAGTTTGGATCGGTGTGTAATTAAATTTGTATTAGATCTAGCCTAACAATAAAAATCATTTACAATTAAAAAAAAGCAACAACGGAGGAATGTGCTGATGGCTCAAGACTTCTCAAGCCAACACGGTAACCACTCTGCAAATGGAGAGCTCATTAACACGGAAGATTCTATAGTCTCGTCCAATTATTCACTAAGACCTTTGACGACGACCAATAAAGGTGACTAATTCAGCTTGTACCATCATTTCAGTCAAGTACTATTTCTTTTCTTTGTTTGAGAAACTAAATAAAATAATTAATTACCAATAGTTATTTTTTTTTTTTACCAATCTAGTGTTGTCAGGTAAAAGAAATAACTGAGCTAAATTTCAGCTTGATCCGAGATTTAGTAAGGGAGAAATAAAGTGTACAAACGTACCAGAACGAAAGACAAAGTGAGTGTACATAAGCTTAGTAAAATTTCAAGGCAATAATGGATGTAACGTTTTTTATAATTGTATGTGTCTGTCTGGCCAATATATCTATCTTAACTCTAACTTAACAGTGTATGCATTTATAATAATAAGGCTTTTCTTCGAGTCTAGAGTTTAATAAAAAGTACAATATTTCGCGTGGCTACTCTGTCGCAGCTGCGACCTACATATTTTGCCACAAGTGTTTATATTTGCTCTTTTTGCTGTGTAACAAAAGAGAACACTGAACAGCTAATGACCCAGATAGAGACAGCCGGAGGTCTCTTACAAATACAAAGGGATATATATTTGAGACCAAAAAAAAAAGGAAAGCTGCTACCAAAGACAGGCGTTGACTTAAACAATAAGGAAGAGTAAGCTTCCCTTTCACAACTTTTAAGATCTATAGGGCAGATGATGTGATGCCATCTGTTTATGTGGCCTACGGTTAACAAGTGTCACGTGGCCAGCACAAGGAGCAATTACCTTTACTTTTACTCAATATAAGGTACTATTAGAGCTGAGTCTCAAAAATAAATATAAAAAGCCCAGTCTTCACCAGGATTCAAACCCGCCTCCCCGGTTCGGAAACCAACACGTTACCACTCAGCCACGCTCCTCCTGACTGCCAAAAAAGACATTCGATCAACAACGGATGCGTCAAAACAATACAATATCGTGCAATAAAGCTGTGTCAAGTAGGAGTGTTTTCGAATTTACCAGTTCATACATTTTAAAATGCTTTATTCAGATAATAATCAGATATACATATATATGTCAAACGAATGTTCATATATTTAAATCATCTTAATAACATTACAATCTTTAGTGTTGAATTAATATATGCAGTATTAAATTGAGCTCTAGGTGCTGGTCACGGTTTGACTACCCAACCTTAATCATGCTTAATTACTGTGGAATATGGTTTATCAAATCACCAGTTAATCGGACCATCGCCCAGTCGACCAAATCATAATTATGTAAAAACCATTTGCTAATTAATCTGTTTTTAATTGCTTTTGTATTACTCATCTTAATTGTTAAGGCATGATGTCTGCGCTATGGTCCAAGCTCTCTTTTAGAATAGGGGAGGAGTATCTCGGAGAAGGTTTCCTTACTGCCTTTTAGACACTCAGCAAACACTTCATCTCGAGTCGAGATTCGAGCTCGATCCACCTTGATAGGTGGCCAAGTGGTTTATACCGTCAACAGACCAAAATTAGCAGTTGCAATTATTATTTTAGTGTTAATCAAGTAAGTTCTTAAAGCTCTTGAAATCTAAAAATGACAGACATACGGACAGACCGACCACACAAAAACAATAGTGGCAATTTCCCAGGCGGTGGCTGATAAAATGAATTTAACCCTAATATATTAAAAGTAACCAATCAGCAACAATCATATAATAAAAAAAAACAACCTTAAAAAAATGTAATGAAGAAACAGTCAACTAGAAAGCGCTACAACAAAAAGACACGTC
>JADKLZ010000130.1:32957331-32967956 GCA_021533235.1 Biomphalaria straminea | reverse complement strand
CTCTCTTACTCCCTCTCTCTCTTTCTTTCTCTCTCTCTCTCTCTCTCAAACACTTAATGTTATTCTCTCACTCTTTGAAAATTAAAACCTTCCCCCCCCTTTGAAATCCTCCTCACTCCATCATGCTTCACTCTTAAGTACTCCCTGACGAGGGTCAAGCAGTTACGTTGGATGTCATAATTAATTGAGGTCAGCCTCGTACTGGTCAGTAGTGAGCCGGACCTGCGAGGAAAGGGGAGATAAGAGCGTTCTTTGTTTTCTTCAAACCTCTAAGCACGCGTCTGTTGCTGCAGCACTGACCTCCCATTGCCTAATTATCCGCTCCCCTCTCCCTTCTAGATTATGGTAACAGATTACCACAAAGACACTCTATGCAGCCAGCAGTGTCAACATACTAATCAACTCCCAGTGTCGTAATCACCATTAAAATTTATTCCCCGCGAGAATCTATTCAAGTTTCAACACAGGGCCATTAAATGTCGCAATAGTCAAGTCACGGTCCATGACAAATTTTCAACCAATTTACATATCAAGACGCTTATGTCCTATTCCCTGTGTTAAGAGTGCCCTCATGTCAGTGATTACAATGATCTTAGCTGGAGATTAAAAAAAACAAAAAGGTTACAATTATAACTATTTATGTCGATGAAACATTTAATGCATTAAAGGAAACATAAATAATCTTTGATCTTATATATTTATATATAACTTATATATTTATTGTTACCTACAACTTTGTAATATTAATATTTTTTTATCACTAAATTGTACTGCCAAACTCTAGCTAAATTTTGCTAAATTAAACACTAAGCGCTAGCTAGAATGTATAGCCTAACTAGATAATTTTGCTCACTCTAGCTAGATTTTTCTTTCTAAGCGCTAGCTAGAATGTATTTCCTACATACAGGATATTGTTAAACTTTGGCTAGATTCTATTTCTACTTAAGCTAAACTATTTCGTCAAAAAACTACATAGATTTCATAGCTAAACGCTATCTACGCTCTATTGCCAACGCTAATTATATTATATTGTTAAACACTAGCTATATGGCTTAAAAACAAGCTATTTTATGTTACTAAAAATTGGCTAAGTGGATTTTTATTGTTCTTTTTGTTGTTTGTCCGTGCAATGAGCAGCAAACAAAAGAGTTGATCGTTGATTAAGTTATATGAGTTACCATTTTCTTTCCTACCAGGCAAATTGTATTTTTTTAACGTTTCGCACCCTGCTCACAACAGAGTCTGTGCCTCCCCCCCCTCTCTTTTCTTTTGCTTAGTTTAGTCGGACACAAAGGGTCAAAATAAAGGTGAGATTATGGCAGGGTGGGGGAGGCCAAAGTTAAAACTATATCCTCCCTCCCCTCCCGTGTTTTGACAGTCGATAGAGCGTGTGTCGTTACTCACGCCTAACAGGAGGCAGCGTCCAGGGCGCGTGCTGGCATCCACTACGTATGTATGGCAGGTGTGTGGCGAGCCGGACATCTGATGAGTAGTGGTAGGTCCGTGGATTGAGATGGGTATGTGAGTGGAGTGGGGGGCGGGAGGGTAGCGGCAGCACCCGGCGTAAAGGGTAGTTACTTCTTTATTTATGAAGAGTCTAGTTTCGGTTGGTACAAACGCGTATTTGTCCGTGGGGGGGGGGGGGTGAATAGAGATGTAAACCTTTGTCTCTTTGCATCTGTGTGAATCCGCACGCGCGTGTGTGTGTGTGTACATAAACTTATAAGTGTGATCAATGTTTATATCTGTTCTATTTCAAAACAAAGCCAGAGAGGAACAAAAACATGTCTTAACCTCTCTATTTAAAAGCTTATGTTTTCAGTGAATGATATGTAGACATATGATAATTATATTGTATAAAAACAAATCACTTAACTCTCCTATTTGGCTAAACATAGCACATATTTATATTTAGACAAAATGCACTCGCTGACCTATATTTCAAACAATCTCCAACCGAAATACTTTCCAATTTTTATTTTTATTTATTTCTATCTCCATTTTTTACATACTCACTACTCACTTTCGCACATACCTGTAACCAAACACACACAGAAAAATACATAATTTCCACAGTTACAATAAAATAACGAAGAAGGAGCAGGTAGGTCTTTTTAAAATTATCATTCACTCTCTAATCTCTCTCGGACCACCTACAATGCATTGTGTTTTGTAAAGAAATATGGAAACATTGTATTTTTAGTTTAAAAAAGAAAACAAGATCTAAGTTATCCTTTCTTTCATCGCTTTACACTGGTGTGTATTTATAATTTTTTATTTCGAAAAGTTGAAATGGACAAAGGGAGAACACTTGATTTGCCTTTTTTTTTCATTCAAGAGTTCAGTCAAGCAGACGTCATTTTATTTCTACGGAATCTCTATTTGGCCATTTTTGATATAAAAAAATTGAAATTGTTTTGACTTTAAATCAAAGTTATTAAAAATAAATATAAGAAGTTTTGTTAAAGTGCGGTATTTTGACTAAGTGATTGTTATCAAGCAGTGTATGCCCGTCAAAAATGAACAACGAAATTTAATGAGCTGTACCCTCCTGTATTTGTTTTACGTTTTTAAAGGTCACTTAAAGGTCAAATGTCAGAGGAAGGAACTAGTGCAAGTGAATTATTGATAATGAAAACATGCGCGATGGTTGTGCCAATTAACCAGTGCCTGGACTTGAAAGGGTTTGCGAGGAGGGGGCAGAGGCAGCTGATGGGCAGAGGAGAGCCTTGAAAAATAAGGAAGGGGGGGAAAGCAAGACGAGCCGGGGGGTGCGTGTATGCATGCAAAGACTAGTGGTAGTGGCGTGAGTACACAGCGTGCTGTGTCCGAATGAGCCTCGGTGAGAGAGGCAGGGGGTGAGGGGGTGAAGTCACGTGGATGTGCCTGCATATAGATCTATAAATAAATCAAGAGA
Organism: Biomphalaria straminea; assembly: GCA_021533235.1. Taxonomy (NCBI): domain Eukaryota; kingdom Metazoa; phylum Mollusca; class Gastropoda; family Planorbidae; genus Biomphalaria; species Biomphalaria straminea. The sequence goes on along the minus strand of JADKLZ010000130.1, from coordinate 32,965,039 downwards.
ATGGGTTTAAGTGAAGATTTGTTTTGTGTTCTAATTGTAGATGTTTTTTTTTTGTTTGTTAGTGTGTAAAGTTGTCTATGTTTCTTCAGTACTTGATTATGAAGCACCGGTGCACCTTAAGTCCACTGTGAATGTGATTTTCATTTGTTTTAATCAACGCATAAGCTTTAAAAATGAAAATCAGTCAATCCTGAAACTAATTCACCCATTAGATTTGATCTGTATATATTAGATCTCCATTATTGACCATGCGCAGACGTCTGATACTCATTCTAGTAAAAAAGGTAAGATGCCATAATTAGTTGATGTCAGACTCGGACTGGTCAGTCGTGAGTCGGAACGGAGAAGAAAGGGAGAGATAACAGCGTTCTAAGCACGCGTCTGCTGATGCAGTGGTAACCCCAGCCTCTCCCCCCTTTCTACTTACCCCTTACCATAAGTGAAAGAATTCCAGAAAGAGACATAAAGAAATTTAGTTTGCATTTAATTGAAAACTAAAAAAAAAAAGCTTTAGCCATTAATAAATAGATTTTTTCATAGTACGATAGACTTCAGTTATGACGGATTGCCTACCCCCATCATTGCCTACAGAGTGTTGAAACTTTATTTGTTCCATTACTAATTAGATTCAGATGCATATTGTATTTTGAAAAAAAAAAGTTATATTGTATGCTTTTTTTTGTGTATTAAAGTAATAAAAAAAATTCTAAGATATCATAAAAGACAAAAATCCGAAGTAGTTGCATATACGTATTTTGGGTGAAGTCAGATACCTAGGTGGACCCCTATTATCTCCACCCTCCCCCACCTCCCCTCGCCGCGACAGCTCCGAGACAAAATCGAATGCATGACGTAAAGCAAACTCTGATTTCTTTTGTTCTAGAAGCTTTCTTAAAACTCTTCGATTCTATCACTACACTAACAATCTTCAGACCAACACAAGTCAGCAGAAGTTGCTTTATGTTCGTTCAGTTCCTTGGTAGTTCGAACACAGTACATCAAGCTCTAAGTACTTTTGTTTAAACCAGCAAGATAAGACAACAAATTGACAGTTAAACTTTGACAACTCCCCCCCTCCCTCAACTGCAAGAAAATAAGACCTTCCCCCCACCTCCACATCCGCGTGCCAACTAGCTTTGTTTTTTTTTTAATTAATTTATTATTTTAGAATATATTTTGTGTGGATACCTCTAGATGTTGTATTAGACAAGCCCGGGGAAAGACCAACAAGGATATGTATATGTCTTTGGTTCTCAATGGTGGACCCAAATAAATTGCCATGTAATGCACTAACACTGTGGATACTTTGTGATATAGATTTGAAAGTAAAGAATACACTTAATATTCCTATTACGTTCGTTTATGTGTTTCGAGTTTCGGAAGTTCCTTCAAAAAAGGAAGATTATTACTTTCTTGATCCAACACATTTCTAGCAAGACGGCAGGGGTTGGACATGAACAGGGCTCGAACGCGGGACATTAGCCGTTCTAGTCTGCATTGCATACCAACAGACCAGGACGACTAAAGCGAGACCTATCGTGATAGGAGGCCTGGGCACTCACAAGTGACGTAAAAACATGTGGGCAGTTTAACCTCTTTGCCACAAAAGTTGTCACCCCTGTCAATAAGATTCCACTGAAGAAAGTTTCTTGTTTAAACTTACAAAAAAAATGCATTATGGGTATTATAATAGAAACCGGAAATTGAAATGTAGAAGGTGGGAACATGTCAAATTATATTGTTTCATAGATAAGTGCAGTTGACACTGTAGCTGGGGGGGGGGAGGGGTGGAGGGACTTAAAGAAATGTTGCTTGTAATGTTTATTTTGAGTTGATTGAAGTACAAACCAAAACAAGTTGAAAGTTCAAGTAGTTAAAAAACAGTAATTGCTAAGTAGTGGGAGAGCTGGGAGCGGGTAAGGCGTGAGGGGAGCGAAACGGTGTTAGGAAGAGTTTTTCAAATAGAGAGAGAAAGAGAGAGAAAAAAAAACAGGAGTGAGAGAACATAAAAAAAGATTAGATAAATAGTTTGATTGATAGATAGATAGATAGATAGATAGATAGATAGATAGATAGATAAATAGTTTGATAGATGGATAGATAGATAGATAAATAGTTTGATAGATAAAGATAGATAGATAGATAGATAGATAGATAGATAGATAGATAGATAGATAGATAGATAGATAGATAGATAAATAGATAGATAGATAGAAAGTGCAGATCATAGATCGGGGTCGTAACTTCAATGTCAATTCATTATCAAAGACTTGATAGAGCGCTTACAAAAGTAATTTCATTTGGATACAATTTTAAAAGAGCAGGAAATGAAAGAATATAAATCAACTTCTGTTAACTTGTGTTAGTCCAAGGCTACTTGTTTAGTGACGAAGTTTTGAGGAAGATAGTGGAACTTCAAGTACAATGTGAGATCGCCTATAATTAATCTTGTCCTTTTACTGCAGGAACTATCGCGAGAAGGGAAGGGGGGGGGGGCGGTTGAAGCAGGTGATCTGTTGATAGGTCTAACTTTTAATTATTGTATCTTTAAACATTGCATTTATTGCATCAATACATGTCTCTATATCTAAAATACTATTTAAATGGTAGGGTAAGTGTGTATATAGGTAAACAAAGTTTTAATTAATGTTATATAAAAAAGTTTTCATATTATAAATGTTATACGTAATAATCAATATATAAATTGGATATTAAGTGTATGCTATGAGTCACAACATTGCAACACACTCTGACCTAAATAAAACTCCATATAATATTTTTATAATATCTATCTATATACACAGTCAATAATATTGCATATAATAATAGGCTTGTCTTCGAGTCCGAAGATTAGTGAGGAATACAGTGTTTCCCGTGGCTGTGCAGTCCCAGCTGTGACCTACATATATATATATATATAATTGCATTTGGGTTGCATGCATACTTTGAAAACTATCGAACTAAATAACCTTCACAGAATTTCTGACCCTCAATTATCCGCCTCTGCACGTTGCAATTGTATGACAGACTGGGCAGAATGTAAAAAAAAAAAAAACTTAATGCGAAAAAAACTTTTCTTTTAACATTTAACTTCCGGAGTTGAAATCTGAAACTAGTTGACCCTCACACTTGACCTTCAACTAAGACGTATGAATTGCAGACGTCCGACCGAGTACAGTCCCTTTCTTCACACTTTGACCATAGGGAAAAAAAAAAAGAAAATTTGTTCGTACAAAATAAAATAATATGTATTTGTTAAGGAGGAAATTAAGAATCTTGTTTCATTTTTTGGTTTTCTTTCTCACAGCTTTGTCTCAATGGCTGAAGGGGGGAAGAAGGGGGACATTTTCTGCAGCTATTGTTGAACTTAAAACGTGTTACCAAAGAAAAAAAAAATCCCTTTTGATAATTGAACTGTTGAGGGTGAAGCGATCCATTTTTTTTTTCGACAGGAGGTCATTGTCCGATTGTCCGGCCTGAAAGGGACATGCATTTCAATGGCCTGACATGAGTTTTTTTTTTCTTTCTTTTTGTCCCCGTTTTGTATTCGCTTGTATCAAATGTGGCGAAATTATAGATGAGGATTTAAGATATGAGTGATGATGGGCTGGAAGAAAGAAAGAAAGAAACAGAGAGAGAGAAATAGGATGTTGAAAAAAAAAGAAGGAAATATACGTCTGATCATTGTCCTCTGGCCGGCTGCATGGTGTATGTGTGCACTCGAATATCTGGCTAATTGTTCCATTTCCTGTTGGAGAAAAAAAATGTCGTCTTCTCGCCTATACTTACCAATTAGCCCCATTTTTTTATGCCGCCATTTTGGATGGGGCATTGAGCAAACGACATTGTTTTTTGTTTTTTTTTAAAATAAGCTGGAAAAGCTAACTCTTAAACTATGATCATTTATATTTATATGTCTGAACCACGGGCAACTTGAATTAATTTTACTTGAAATCTCTTATATCATAACATTGTTAGTAAAACCTCACCTCAAAATCATTTATTCTTCTTGTGATGTATGTATTTACAGCTTTAATTTTCGCGCTATAAATTAACCACATTTATTTCCAATTTGTTTACATTTCGATTTGTAAGATTTGATTAATATTCATTTTTAAATAAAATACAGTAACACATTAGGAGACATAAAACCCCAGTGCAAAGCCCTCAACCCCCCCACCCCCCTATGACAAAGTTACCACATAAAGAAACTTTCACTTTCAATTTTTTTTTTAACTAAAGGTTAAAGTGCGGGGGTGGAATAGAGTTCAATTTTACTATGTTTTTGAAGAGGTTATGTTATGGCTGAGTACTTTTATAGAAACAGTGGTGAGTCAATAACCGTGGTTTCTTAAGTTATTTGAAATCATTGGAAATCCTTCAAAGTCAATGGAAATCATTCGAAGTCTTTGGAATATGAAGATTTATTTTCCTGTAGTTATTATGAATATTAACACAGCAAAAATGTTGAAATTATTGATGTATTATTTTGATAGATCTTTTCATTTATCTCGCAAATTCCTGGTTGAATCTTATAGTGCAGTGCTACTCATAGAACGATGCGTTTTATGGTGCGAAAAATAGGGTTCCAATAGACAGTTCTTTTTTTTTATCCCATGCTCCTGATAAAAAAGCACGTTAAAAAATCAACAAATAACAGAGATAGACATTCGCACACCTTAGACTTCCATTATCTCCACCTACGAACTAGTACTCAAACATCAAATGTAGAATTTCTCTCTTATCTTCGCACAAATATAACTTATTTATCAATTCAAATTATTTTCATAATCGTCAAAATTTTATTCTCCTTGTATTCCTATTCCGTTCTTGTTCAGGGTTCCCCATCCCACGACCAAACAAGTTAATGTACACTCGTATCTTTCCACTTCTTTCCTTACCTACCCCCCCCCCCGCCCCCTTTAAAAAAAAATCAACATTCTTAGTTAAGCTGATGACTTCTACTTTTAAACTATATATTATGAAATAACTCAAAACCATTTTTTTTCTCCATCTCTTGACCTAAAATCTGATCCCTTATCCGACCATCTTGATTTTAGAGTTCCTTGTTCCTGCGGACCTCTTGAAAAAACTGTTGGAGGTACAAGCTTCAAATGGATAATGGAAACTTTATCAGTAAAGTTTATTTTTGTTAAAAACTAAACCAATAGCCGCACACACACATACACACACACACACAGACGTGAGCTCCTCTTGTTAACACGCACACATTGTGTGTGTGTGTGAGGGGGTGGAGAAGGAGTAAGACAAAAACTAAAACAAAACAAACAAAAAAAAAACTATTAGCAGTCTTTGAAGTGATGGTTGCCAGTGGTAGCTTTGAGTGCAGGGAGGGAAGGGGTTTGATTAGTTGAGAGCATGTTTTGGCTGAAAACTATAAACGAAACAGTGGTGAGTAAATAATCGTGGTGTTCGAAGCCATTGGAAGTCATTGGAAATAATTCGAAGTCAATTAAAATCATTTAAACTCAAATTGAACATTTCTCAGTTATTTGAAGTCATTTATAATCTTTCAAAGTAAAAATCATTTAAAGTCATAACAAGTCATTTTAAGTAAGAGAAAATATTTTGAAGTCATTTGTTCATATTTGTAAGTGTAATACTGTATTTTATATTTGTGTTCAACTTCTTTATCGTCCTGTTCAGATATTAAGCCCGATGAAACTGTTACCTCTGACACCAGAAGGGGACAAAGTCGAGCCACTAGCGCCTAAACCAGTGAGCTTGGGAGAAGGAAAACACTGAATCCAAGCTTCCGCTGCCTTGTGGCTTTCCCCAAACATGGGTAGGGCTTCTGGAGTCAACCCTAAAAAAAAAAACAGGAGCTGGTGATCTTTATCCAGCTTGTGGCACACAGCGCTACAACTTGGCAGAAGCTTAGATCTGATCCCAAACTGTATCGGATATTTTCCGCTCCTTTGGACCGAGACCATTGGTCATTAAAAGGCCTGCAACGTCACAACCTGTGGGCAGTTTAGATCAATAGCTTGCTGCCACGTCACAGCTCTGTAAAACGTGGCAACGAGCTATTGGTCTCACAAGCCCACAGGTTGTGACGTTGCAGGTCAGTGTTCAGGCCATTAATGACCCTCGGTCTCGTTTGGACACATCAGCTACTCGGAGAGGGTGGAACTGCTTAGTGGGCGACATCGTTTTAATCATAGATGATGCGCAGGCTCTCGTCTCGTTTTCTACCTGAAGCAGGTCAACAATTATATTTTGGATCTATAGCTCCTCCTTCGTGTTCGAAGATGAGCACATTTCTCATTTCCTATGGTTTCGAAGATGGCTGTAAAGTCCAATCCTCGCTTTATAAAGCCGGCCGCATATGTTGCATGGGTGGGTTTTGTCAGTTGCAGATAGCCCTGCTTCTTCTCTCTGCTTTCTGTTGGTTCGGTGCTCTTTCGCACTGGCCACTGTTCTAGCTTCAAATCTTGAGACTCTGAGACTCACAGCTTCTCGCCATGAGGAGTGATCTAGAACTAGTGCTTCCCAGCCATGAATGTCGATTCCGCATTCCTTGAAGGAGCTCTTGAGAGTGTCTTTGTAGCGCTTGTAATGGCCGCCTTGGGATCGATGTCCTGCACACAACTCTCCGTACATAAGTCGTTAGGAAAGGTAACAATTATATTTTTGGATCACAGCTTGACAAACACCAGATACCTTTCACGAGGCTAAAATTTTGAACAACATTAGTGTAGAGGTTGCGCTGAGTTTGGCTAATAGTAGGCTACGTGCACTGTAATTGTTTAGTTCAAGGTGAAAAAAACTTTGTTGTTCTAGTAATTGAGCCATTAAACATAATTCGACTTTTTAATATTAACATTTTAAATTTGATTTTTGCGTAAAACTAGGGTGAATGTAGATCTACATTTTATTTCTATAGTTATAAAGTTTTGTTTGGTGTAATGCACAAATCGTAGGACAAATTTTACTATGGATAATAATAATAATAATAATTATTATTATTATATTTCTCTCCTTCCCCCTCTCTCTCTCTTTCTTTATTACTTTTTTTCCTATAACTTGTTCTCTCTCTGTCCACTTTTCCCATCTCTTGATATTTTCCATTCATTGTTCAATTAATTTGTCCCATGTCTCTCCATAGTGTGGCCATGCTATCAAACTGACCGCCGGAACTCAAAGTGCAGTATTCCAAACACAAGAGCTAGGCCTAAGTAGTTGAGTTAACATACCGTATCTACCATATCTATACTAGCACAAGAGCTAGGCCTAGTTAGTTGAGTTAACATACCGTATCTACCATATCTATACTAGCACACCTTTCTCTTACTTCCCAGGCACAAAGGGGACAGATAATGATGGACAGGAGGGTCAGCCTGATAAGTGGCTATGAACGAGGTCTGACCTGCTGCCTCTACTCACGTATCTTCGCCTTCTTCTCGCTAAGCAGCGGCGCGTTCATCTTTTCAGACCGTCTTGGACACTAAGACACGGAACTTTATTCCGTTATAAGTGAGTTGGGAGGATGGTTTGAGATAGAGAGAAAGTAACTGAGTTGGGAGGATGGTTTGAGATAGAGAGGAAGTAACTGAGTTGGGAGGATGGTTTGTGATAGAGAGAATGTAACTGAGTTTGGAGGATGGTTTGAGATAGAGAGAATGTAACTGAGTTGGGAGGATGGTTTGAGATAGAGAGGATGTAAGTGAGTTGGGAGGATGGTTTG
>JADKLZ010000130.1:32836550-32869754 GCA_021533235.1 Biomphalaria straminea | reverse complement strand
CCCCCCCCCCCCCCCCCCCCCCGGACGGTTCGAGTAGGGACCATCGATAGCCCAGATCACACACCACACGACCAGGTAGCCATCCATTCTTTTTCATTGTAAGCATACAAAATTAAAATTTAGATATCAAGGTGTAGTTAAAGGTTCATTATAGAGATGTGCAAATAGGTTGCAAAATAATATTATCTTATCTGTTTTTAACTACTTAATTGTGGTTATGAATACGTGATTGTCTCTATGCATGTGTGATAATTTATTGTTATTCTTGAAAAAAAAAAAGAATGCATGTTTCTTCTCTTCTTCTTTCATGTTTTATCTTATCTGGAGGCTCTAGAATAGATAAAGTGAATTTGTTGGTCCCAAATGAAATAGAAAAAAACAAAAACAAATAAACAGCGAAAAGTAAAATTATGCATTTATTTAAAACCTAGTGTACTCCAACAATAACATTGCATTAAAGTTTCGCTATTCCTTCTCTAAAACATATGATATATCTTATGTAAGGTCCCATTGGATGCCCTAGGTGGTTGCCTAGTTTGCCTAAGCCTAAGGCAGGCCCTGATGATGGCCACCTGCCATAATAGAAACACCTAGATGATAGATCCAGAAATATTTCAGAAAAACATTGTTATTTATTTTTGCACTTTTAATATAGATATAAGTTATAACTGTTTTTATACTGCTGGTAATTGCTGTATTATATAATACTCACTATGCCGAAACTTTCCGCTTGACAAAATCTATAAGTTCGTCCAGTGTATACATTAACCTATAGGTCTATCTTTAAACTCTGGTCTTTGGATAGAACTGTATGTTGGACCAGGAGCACAATAAAAACACAAACAAAGGCCAGAATGTAAAAATCAATACATTTAAAACTGTAGGTTTTAAGGAATTAAAATCAACTTATTGTCCCAGCTTGTACACAGAGATAACACTGAACTTGCACTGCGACAGCAGTGTTGTACAACGAACATTTTTTTTTTCACGGTTCAAAGTTGGCAACAATAAAAAAAAAAAAAAAAAAACCTAGGAAAAAAAAACAGTTTTAATTAAACAGCCATCTGTTGCCAACTTGAATCATTTATGTACACAAAAAATATTCATGAAAAGCAATAAAATGTTGAAACTGTGAAACGAAATCTTCTTCGTATCTATCTATTTATAGATGCAAATCGTGTGCAAAATAAAGTGTGGTGTGTGCTACTTGATAAGTGTTGGATATGTTGGAGGGGCAAACCTTAAACTGAAGATATTTATTATAGTATAGGTATATGTGTGTAAGAATACGAGACACTCGCATGCCCAGAGGATGACAGAAATGAGGACTAAGCCTCACAAAGGAGGACAACAACAACAAAAAAGACAAAGTTAATATTCAAACGAGGCTTAGAATTTAATGAAACATATCACTTAAATATAGCTACATTGTTATCATGGTTCTCAGAGAAGAATACATTTTAGAGGAGAATGCTTCTGGACATTTGAGTCAAACGCAGAGCCTACTTTCCCAATTATCCACTTTACAGCCATTGTAAATCTCTTCGTAAATGATGCGGTGGCTTTAATTTAAAGAGTCAAACTAGTTGAACTAGTTGAATTAGAGACTTTAAAACACTGCCCTAAGTCATTGGTTTTCATGGTTCATTCAGACAGTTCATTCGTCTGCTCTGTTCAGGGTAGAAAGATCACTTAGAGAAAACGTTCCTATCAAAGTATTCGTGTAATCTAAATAAAAGTTCTTCGAATATTTTTTGATGTCTAGAAAAACTGAAAACCATAATGTTTATTAACATGTAACATAAATTATTTTTTTATTAAAGACATTTCCTCTAGTATGAAGCTTGTTTTTCTTAGCTTAGCTTATCTTATATAATACAGACGTTTCAGGGTCCATAAAGAGTTTGTGAATTGATAAAAGAAATTGTAAAAATAGAATCATTTGTCATTTTTATGATTATGTTATTTCCTAACAAGGATAATTATTTGTCTGGCACAAGGTTTTTACACGTTCTTTCTCAAACACTTCATCTCGGATGAATAGAAAATTTTGAATATTTATTTCGTTTTACTTGACAACACTAGAATCATTTTTTTTAAATAACTTAATAGATAATTAACTATTGGTTAAAAAAAAATTCTTTGGTAACTTAAACAAGGGAAAGAAATAGAACTTGACTGAAGTGGTGATATAAGCTGAATTAGTCCACTTTATATTAGGCTGCCGTCTCAGACTTAGTGAACACAGACATGAAATAGAAACAATAGATATGAAAGAGATAACTCTACAATCTCCCATGTTCATAGACTCTTTGCTAGCAGAGTGGTTAACGCGTTGGCTTGAGAAGCGTGATTGGCTTTAGCTCACGAGCCCGAATTCAGGTCTTACCCCATTTTTAAAAAAGTACATTTAAAAAGCGATCACCCAGATACACCGCTCTTTCTCCCCCTTTCTAACTGGTACAGAACAGTGATAGGATCATTGCATAGTGAGAACACTAAAAGCATGAAATAGCCCAAAACAAAAAAACAATTGGTTAAAAAAGAAATATTTCTACTTGCACAGATTTATTGTTGTCTCTGTCTAGATTTATTACAAATTTAATTACATGATTGATCCAACCTAATTGATACACATTAATATGAGCTTACTCTTTTTTTTTTTTTTTTTTTGCTTTTATGTTAAAATATTGACTTCTGCCATTAGCATCTTTAAAGTCCCCTTTCATGTAAAGTAGGGGTTCTAAACCTGTGCATCGCGACCCCCTGGGGGATTGATTGACGAATACTTAGAGGTTGCCAAAGACCATCGAAAAAAAAGATTGTATTTGTAAATTCTTCTATTGCTGTGTGTGTGTGGGGGGGGGGGGTCGCGGCAGAGTGGGGGGTGTAAAAAGGGGTCGCCGGGTATAAAAGGTTGAGAACCGCTGATTTAAAGGAAAAGAAAATGAAGTTAAAGAATACATTTAGTTGATTTGTATGTATAAGGGAGTCCCAGCTTCTACTGACTGTGTACATCCCGACTATTTCCGACCTCCCTATGTGCCAACCACTTAAACTCATTTTCGACCACCAGCACAACAAATGTAATTTTTTTTAAAAAAAATCTACAGACTGTTTGTGCATTTATGAAACATAATGTTAGGGTCGGGACTAACTCGTTTGTCTGTCTGTGGCGCTCACAGCGGGCGCCCTACCTTCAGCACTCCCCTTCTCTTTATGCTCACTCCTATCAGCTGTGACTGATGAGAATCAACAGATGGAGGCCCCTGAGGGTTTTTTTTTGTTGTTTTTTCAGTTTTATTACAGTTTTTTTTTTAATTGCTATTTCGTTTCGTGTAAGTTTCCGAAACAAGTTTTTGTGTATTTAACTTTCATTGTTAGACCTAGTCACTTGTTCGTGGGCTCAGTGAGTGGTGTCCCCTTGCAGTGTTGTGTTTATATATAGACCTATTGGATTACTTCGCATAACAAGCGCACGTGCATAAAATGGAGGAGCTGAGCCCAGCCAAGGGATGGGGGTAGGGGGTTGCGAAAGTAAAAAAGCACCACATGGCGTAAAGAGGTTAAGTTAATAATTCAGTTAATATAAATTAACATTAGGACCTTACAACCCGATAAGCCATTTTAACAAAGTTTATTATATGAACTCAATCTGTCTGTCTGTCTGTTCGTCTGTCTGTCTGTCTAGTACACGATTTATCTCTCACATCCAATTCTCTGATATATATATATTAATATAATATTAATAATAATATTTATTTATATATATAAATGAAGTTAAACTTTGCAGCATTGAGATATATGGCAGTGGTTTTGCGGTTCTTCTCTTAGAGAAGCCTTTTCTTATTATCTTTTAATTTTTTTTTTTGTATTTTACTTGTTTTTAATTTATGATTGGAGAAGTTCATGGTTAGTCCAGAATTGGAATAGCCTACACAGTACTTGTGACAAGCAGGTTTCAAGAGATATTGTTACACCCCGCCATGCACACTGCCAATCAAGATAGTGCAAAGGTTCGCACTTCCAGATACGAATCTGAGAAGGATGTTGACAATATTAGAGAAAGAGAGAACGATTTTCTGCCCAAGTCTAGAACCGATTTGAAGAGACTGTGCTAAAGACAGATTTTGTTTTATGTACTTGTGATGCCCCATAAATAAACATCGTTGCCTCATTGAGTTACTTCCCTTATGTTATTATAATGTTACCATCATACAAGATGTTTTCTACTAACATCATACAAACTCAAAAAGTTTTACTTTGTCAAAGGTTTTGGCATCAATGCTCGGGGGGTTTCAGTGGCTAACTTTGGGTATAGAATACTCGGTGCTGCCCGCATCTATGTAGGCGGGATTTGAAATTGGGGTGGTGGAGGGGGAATTATACACTAATCTCTTAGCCAGCTACGCCCTGAATATCGACGACAATGACGAAGAAGAGATATATGGTAGCTCATTATTATCATATTGTGGAAGCATCTATCTATATAATCCTCAAAGTAAAAGGTCAAACGAGCAAGCAACAAGTAAATGGGAAGATCCCATGGCGCAGCACGATGTGAATGGTGAATTTTTAACCTCCCTTCCATTCACTACACAAATTCATAAGAGAGTTTTATGAAATAAAAATTTGTGAATTGCAATTATATGTACTTTATTTATGTCTATGAGTTTTGTTTAATCTCTAAGACTGAAGATCATGCAATTTTTTAATTTTTCATAATTCGAAAATCCGAATGCAATAGATATACATGTTTTCAAGTTACATGAAGTTACTTCCTTTTTCCAGTCTATATTTATATATGTCTATGGTCGTAAGACTCTTGAAACTAGAACGACAATACACAGATACATACTACTCTCAGGTTTAAACTTTAGAAGTACTTTAATTAATATCACAAATTACTTTACTTTTACTTTACAAATTAGCACGGTACCAAAGAAAGTGCGGACCCAATGCGGTCGCATATGTTGCAGTGCCTAAGGCCTGCCCTGCAAAATAGCGGCGTATGGTATGCCGCCGGTCGACTAGTTAATTATAAATTATGAACACATTTATTAATGTCAGCACTTGACTAGATCTTTTTTTTTTTTAAATTTCCATCATGGTGTCCTGGCTCATTATGGAAATCTCAACTGCTCGGACCCGTGGGGTCAAGCGATGATTGTCCATTAATGAGTTAAATCTGAGCGTCCTTCACGTGCTCATACGCTCACCTTTTTTGTCGTCCCCCTCTCTCTCTCTCTCTCTCTCTCTCTCTTCGGTATCTTTCTCTTTCTCTCTCTCATTCTCAACCTTTTTTTCTATAACCTCTCACTTTATATTCTCTTTTCTTCCTTTAAAAACTCGCCCTTTCCTTGCCCTTTCAACAAATCACCCCTCCCCCCTATCACTTTGGCGGGGGGCGGGGCGGGGTCACTTTGCCTCCCCCCCATATCATATTTCAAGTTTTGTTAATTGGCTTTCATTTTCAAGTTGTCAGACCCGCTCTTTTTTTTTTTTAACGGGTCTTCATATTAGAAGCCTGATGACGTAACCCATGACAACGATGTGTCCCAGAATTCCTTGCGGCGACACACCCATCCCGTTGAAAGTGTTCACTCTTCACTTCTTTGACCCTGATCCCCAAGCCAGTATCCCACAAACACACGCACGAAACTTTTTTTTTAAAGTTCTCTCCCCTGCTCTTCTATTACGTCAGCATCCTGAAACGGTTATGATTGCGTGCGGTCGTAGAACTTCCGTTCTAATTAAGCAGGACTTCTGGGAATGGTTATATTTAATATTGTTTTAGTTTTAATAGTTTGCTGCAACGATTCTCAATCTCTGGTCTTTGAACGAGCCCTTACAAAGAAAGCAATGACTGTTTGCACACACCATGAAGGGCTTAAAGTTTTTTCCATTCCGTCTTTAGAAAGTGCTGCAGTAACAAAAAGTTACTATAACGTCTATGAAAGTCGAAATGTAGACTACACACGCATTGACGATTGTCGGAATCTCCGTTGTACAAACTTTAGACTGTTACGCTGAGGTTGTCAATTGTAATCAAACTGAATTTCCATTAGATTGGATCTTATCTTATGCTCTCAGAAAACAAAAAATTTCTTTAGACATTAAGGAGACGCTGTGGTGTAGAGGTAAAGAGCACGACTTCCGAATCCAATCTGTTCGAATCCTGGTGAAAACTGGGATTTAGGGCACCTCTGAGTCCACCCAGTGCTAATGGGTACCTGGATATAGTTGTAAAGACGGTTGGTCGTTATGCTGGCTACATGAACCCCTCGTTAACCGTGGGCCACAGTAATAGATGACCATCACATCATCTGCACTATAGACCGCATGGCCTGAACGGGAAAGCTTTCAGAAGTTAAGACTGCTATATCCAAACCCAAACTTCCAACAGGTCATCAGGACAGAAGTGGACAGTGGTCAACTGGGAACCATTTCTTTAAGTCTAGTCACTCATTGTGCTAGCATTTTTCTATGAGCATTATATTAGAATGATGAAGACACTGTAAAAACGTTGACGCGCCTATGTTTAAGATTGGTGTATCACAATTAAACCTCCACTGTCAATCTGTCAACACGTGAATGAAAATGTTCATTCAAAAAAAAAAAAAGGACTTTATTATGCAAAGACGAAAATACCTTATTTATACTATACACGTAGTTAGTAAGAAGGAAATGTTATGATATTTGGGCGCATCACTCACAAGACATAATGAAGGTCACTGAAAATACTTGTTACCAAATCTGTGTCCATTCATTTATATCTATTACAACTTGAAATGAAATAAAATAACCGTTGGAGTCAAAGAGAGAACTACAAACTATGCTGAAGCAGTCAGTTGCTAATGTTTTGATATTATTTTGTTATTGTTGAAGTTTAAATGCTACTGAAACAAAAAATGAAGACGAAGAAATATTTGGCTTCATTTTTTTGTTCTTCTCACCAAAGTGTTGCCCCCCGGCGAAGAATTATAATTGAGCGAGCAGCTTAATATAGTGAAATTGAACGTTTAGCGGGTAGAGGGCAAACTGAAAGTGGCTTCAAACTGTTTATTGACTGGTCACATGACACACACACACACATACACAATTTTTTTTAGACAACACAGCAACAGCTTGAGGAAAAGAAGTCTGCAAATGTTTAAATGTATATGTTGTTAGTACATCTCTCTTGTGTCAGTGTATATTCATAAGAGCACATCTTTTTTTTTTTTAATAGTGTTTAGAAAAAAAAATCAATTTTCAAAATGATTTAAAGTTATCTCCCCTGATCCTCGATTCTTTCTATTAATAGTTTCATTAGCTTATTAAAAACGTCTTATCGTGTGATCTGAGTGAAAACGTTTTAAATAAGTTATCGTATACCTGAGAATCTTACGTCATTGTCCAAAGAAGGAAAAGAAACGTTCCTCTGATCTGCATATAAAGATAAAAGATTTGTCGTGATTGTCTCCCATTTCGTTACTCTTGAATATAGTTCATTTAATGTAGTTCGATGATGACCACTTTTGAAATCTAGAGGGCTATTAGAAGTTAGCACTGAGGGGTTTGTGCCTCCTCATACTGTATATGAGCTGAAATGTTTGGCTGCACACTGGGCAGTTCTTCCAGTTGGAGCTAGTGTCATTCGCCATTGTTTTTATTTTCACTGGCGATTTTATTCTGCCAGCGGTGTTCTCTTATCCTCTGCAATATGTGCACCGGTTTTCACAGCACGACGCCAGGAGACTTGATTATGTGATTCTGTCTCTCAAGAGGCAGGGCCAATGCTGAAGGTTTGCAGAGTAGCATTGAGAGTGTCCCTGAATTTTTTTCTTTGTCCACCTTGTGGTCACTTCCCTTCCATTCATTGGCCGTACAGAAGTCGTTTAGAGATGCGGGAGTCTTCCATTCTGCAGACGTGACCTTCCCATCGCTGCTCTAACTGCATCAGGATTGTGTGGATGCTTTGCAGGCACGCTCTTTGAAGATCGTCAGTACATGGTATTTGTTCTGGCCATTCAACATCCAATATTTTTCTGTGATGAATCATGTGAAAGTGGTTTAGTTGTCAGTTGTTAGTTTTTTTTTTTTGTATGGTTCTATATACTTGCCACGTTTTTCAGGCATAGAATAATCTAAGGAGGTTGACAGGTCGATAGACTCCTAGCTTCTCAGACGTGTGGCAATACTTAGTCTACTGCAAACATTTTTAGACAGTTACCATAGTCAAAGTTGACTTCAATATGTAGGTTGCAAGGTCGAATGTCAAATTCAAAGTAACTGCTCCAGTCCTTGAGGTGGACATGGCTAGACAAAAATATAAAAGAAACGAAACAATTTTCAATTTTGCTTCTCGTCGTCTGGTCACGTGGTACGTTGTCAAGTAACGTCACGTTGTCAAGTGACCAAAACATCCGTGAATGATTTTTTTTTAAAAGTATTTTTATTCAACATTGTAGTCCTCCATAAAATCTCTTCAGAAGACATTGTTATGTTTCCGTCCATAAGTCATTCACAGCTTTGTATAATGAATAGTCTTTTGCTTTGTCATCTTTTGTTCTTTGGATTCACATTTAGGTCATGTGATCTTTACCATTATCATGGAAACGCTCCTTTGGAAACAAGTGGACGGATGTGATCGTTAAACCACTTTCTCTGTATCTTTGTCTGAATGAACTTGTCCATAAGATCGCCTATGTGATAAACAATGTGTCAATAAGATCGCCTAGGTGATAAACTATTTGTCCATAAGATCGCCTATATGGTAAACTATTTCTCCATAAGATCGCCTATGTGATAAACAATTTGTTCATAAGATCGCCTAGGTGATAAACTGATAAACAATTTGTATACGTATGTCTTGAACTTCCAATTTAATGAATCCCCCACCATAACTTTCGTGTCGCGAACCACTGTAGATTACGAGCCACACTTTGACAGCCCCCGCCTGCATGTAGATATATATCTCTAGTTGTTTGCCGAACACGTTTTGACAAATTCAAATATTTGACTACTTAAATATATATTTGCTAGAGATAACTGGAGTGGTGGAAACATGTTGAGTTTGGCTGTAGTGCGGGCCCAACCAATTCAAATGAATTACTTATCGTGTGTACATTTTAAAAAAGGCAGTTTTTTTTTTCCATTTCAATTGCATCATTCACAAACAAATAGAAGAAAACTGGCCTATCCATCAAAACTGTAAGATTTATCTCCCTTTTCTATTTCAAAAGGGCAGGGGGCAGGCGGTGTTTGAGCGGTTAAGCGCATGGATTACGCACCTTATTGCGCCCCTGAGTCCACCCAACTCTAATGGATACCTGTCTTTAGTTGGGAAAGTACAAACTCGTTGATCGTTGTGTTGGTCACATGACACCCTCGTTAACTGTTCACCTAAGAAACAAATGACCTTAACATCATCGGTCCTATAGGTCGTAAGTTCTGAAAGTTGAAATTTTACTTTTCTTTCGTTACTTTGTTTCTTAAAAAAAAACAACTAAATGTATTCATTACTTTTTAATTAATGGGCGTGCAGTGATTCACATGACAATACAGGCCCAGTTTGCGACCTGCATAATTTCCGGCATCTCTCGCAGACAAAGTCGTTGTCCTCTTATTAATTAACTAATTGTAAATGTGTTATTGATTCCTATGTTGTCAACGACATTACGACAATGAATAATTGTGTATAGTCTCCACTTTATCCGAAAGTGGGAAGTGGAAGATATAAAACAAAATGTATCCGACAGACAGATCTAAGCTTTGTATATACACAACTTGTCTGATCACATGGTATCATATCTTATAAATTACAAAAGTCCCATAAAAAAAATAAAAAGATATTACATTCTATACAATTCTTCTATTTAATTGTTATCTAGTATTAAACTAGTCCTGCGTGTTAATTTGAGACTTATGATTCATTGGTTTTTCTGTCTGCGTTGACATCTTTGTATATAAGAGATATAAGTGTTGATATGTTGTATGTGTATTCGTCTGTGAAATATTATCAAGTCCACTATGCACGTGCAGAGTTGTATTTCTGTCGCGTGCTAGTCCAACGCCTCGTGCTAGCTAGACTTTAAAAAAAAAAAAATAGGTCTCCCCTGTTGTACCAGCCCTATTCTATCCCCCTGCGCATTTTAAAATACTCTAATTATCTCCATATTATTACCCCCCCCCCTCCTCTCAGCCCCGCTGAACCCTAACCCTTTGGTCTCACTGCTACTGGGAAAAAAAAATCCTAGTGACAAAAATCGATATGTCCTGCTGAATTTTAATTGTTTACCAAAAGCCAAATGTTTTATTCATTAGAATTGTCTCCCTTTCTTTCTAGAATTTTTATTTTTATTTTACAATGGGAGAAACTCAAACACAAAAATGCATTAATCTCTTGTACTTGATCTTTATACTCGTCTCTTGTTTTTTTTTTTTTTTTTTGTTTCATTTTTTTTTTCAATGCGTGGTACAAAGAGCAGGCAGGCCTTTGTTTTTAAATTGGTACATATGGAAGTATATGTATCTATGAGGGTGAATTGACTATTTCAACCTATATCAGTTGGCTCTTGTGTAGTGTACTTGTATACAATAAAATGAAATTGTTACTTTATTGAAATGAAAATCGTTATTGTTGCGTTTTTGTTGTAGGTTTGTGCTACGTGATCTGTTGGGGGAGGGGGGGAGGAAGAGGAACTGGGGAGGGGTAGAACAGAAGTAAAAATGACAGAACAGAACTTAGTCTCAGTATCATAGACTTCAGGTTAAAGGTTTTTGGCAAAGCTTTAGTGTGGAAGGCACTTTATCGCAGGGGTTCTCAACCTGTGAGTCGCGACCCCCTTGGAGGTCGATTGACCATTTGCCAGGGTTCGCCTAGGACCATCGAAAATATGGATTGTTATTGTTGGGGATTGTAAAAAGGGGTCGTCTATCTAAAAAGGTTGAGAACCCTTGATGTAGCGGGTAAAACCTGCGTATAGATCTCACCAGCCACATGAGGAGGCACAAAACCGCAGTGCAAAGTTGTTATCATCGGACCACGATGGGCGAACTGTAGACCAATAGCTCGTCACCACGTCGTACAGACTTGTGACCTGGCAGCAAGCTATTGGTCTACACTGCCCACAGGCTGTGACGTTGAAGTTCATTGTTTAGGCCTTCTATAACGAGTGGTCTCGTTATCCATCAGGGCTCTTTTCAGAAATTATCATTTTGCCGTCTGGCTATTTCTTTGGCCAGGGCTTTTCTTATGGTCTCAATTTACTCTCAATACAAAAATAAGTACGAAGCAAATCGATATATTGAAAACAAAAAGTCAAGGCAATTTAATTTTTTTTCCAAATGTTTTAATCATTTTTAAAATTCACACTTCAAATAATGAAACACACAATTTTTATTGAGGGAGCAGGGTGACGGGGGGCGGCTCGAAGCTGGTGAAGATGCATAATTACTTTATAAATATACATTGAAAAATTGGAAATAAATGATTTTTTTAAAAGTCAAATAAAAAACATCAAATATCCACATGAAAACGTTTCCCTGATATTTGTTGTGGCATCATAGTATGCATTGAGACAATGTGACTGGATAGGCCAGGCTTCCCACTACATATATATTATGAATAAATGCATATCATTTTTAATAAGTGGGAGCTTGTTAGCAAGACTTAGAAGCATATAAGTAAAATATACATAGTAAAAAACAACATACAATTAAATAATAGACAACAACAAGTAGGCGATCAGATAGAGAAAAGGACGAAACATTACACAGGTACAATTAAACGAGTTCCAATTTAAATCAGTTGTACTCAAGAATCATGTCGACATTTAATTTTCAGTCCAAAACTACATTTCCACGCAATCTCGGGTTATCAGGTTACAAGCAAGGGCATTATAAATGATAAGTCATTCTCAGTGGCTTCCACCTTCATTCCGATACAGGAAAACAGGGGACATTGAGATTTGTATATTGCTGAATTGATTTTGAGACCACGGTTTGTATTCCTAAGTACTCAATCAAATGGACTATTTCTTAATAGTGAAAATTATGTAACTTTTTAAAGACACACAGAAGACTAAATAAGAGACAAGTCAATTATAATACAAGAGTGAGTTGGAAGAGACATTGCACAAAGAGAAAAAAAAAAGAAATTATGCCATGACTATCTTGTGAGATGACGTCATTGCAGTAGAACACCAGCCCAGGTCGATATTTTTATTAATTATGTTTAATTGTTTTAGTCAATCACCTGAACTAATTATAGTAACTCGCACAGGCACGTGTTTGACTTCCAGGTAGAGTTAGGGCACGTCGACCTACTTTGGCGTCATGAAGGTTTTTTTTTTTGGTTTGGTTTCTTTGTAAGTAATTGGGCAACCTTTGCCCTTCTCTCAGCCTCTCTTACCAACCCACCTCCTCGCGTCATCATTACCATCGTCGCCTTTTAGCTCATCATCTTCCAACGGGTCAAAGTGTTACTAAGAATAGATTTCAACCCCAGGATTTTTTTTTCTCAGTGTTACTTGTCTTCCAGAACTTTCTACAGATGTAAGTGTTTTTGTTTTTGTTTCTTCAAGCGATGATGGAGACTAACTCAACATGCGCATAACACAAAGACACACAGTTAAACAAAAATCAGCAAATGAAACATACACACGCATAAGAAAGAGGTAGAGAGAGAGAAAGAGAGAGTAAGAGGAGAGAGTGAGAGAGAGAGAGAGAGAGTGAGAGAGAAAGAGAGAGAGCAAGAGAGTGAGAGAGAGTGAGAGAGAAAGAGAGAGAGCAAGAGAGTGAGAGAGAGAGTGAGAGAGAGAGCCTGTGAGAGATAGAGAAAGAGTGAGAGAGTGTGAGAGAGAGAGAGAGAGTAAGAGATAGAGAGAGAGCATGTGAGAGTTAGAGTGTGAGAGAGTGAGAGTGAGAGAGAGAGCCTGAGAGAGAGAGAGAAAGAGTGAGAGAGTGAAAGAGAGAGAGAGAGAAAAAGTGAGAGCATGAGAGAGAGAGAGAAAGAGTGAGAGAGTGAAAGAGAGAGAGAGAAAAAGTGAGAGAGAGAGAGAGAGAGAGAGAATTATGCAAGACAAATAAACAACGGTGATACACTGTGTAATTATATAAGGGAATTATTTCTCGTAAGAAAAAAGTTCCTACTTTATGTGGATATATCTATAAAGAATCAACGTATAGCAGACGAGAAGATCCTTTTGGTTTAGTAGTGTGTGTATATGCGTGTGTTTATGTGTGTGTTATGTGTAATTATATGTAATTGTGGGAAGAATTTGGTTAACTGACACAGAGCACGTCCTGTCTATCAGCTGTTGACAAAACACAGTACAGAGATACCATTGTACAAACTAAATATCAAACTGACCTCATTTTTTTTATCATTAAGAAACTTATTTTAAAATGTATTCCAATAGTTCACACATAAGAATTTTATTTTAAAAAAAAAAAAAGATTATGTGGCTACCAGAATGGTTGAGGTGCACCTAGCAGGTGTGACCACGTGTGATGGGAAGCCTTTTTACACTTCTGAGTACATCCCACAGAAGTTCACCTTTTGCTGGTTTTGAGCATGCGCAGTTTTACTTGGCCTCTCTCTTTTGACCTATTGGGGATGTTCAAGATAAACTAAACAATGCAGAGTACGCTTGCAAAGCTTACACATTTCCAACGAAATGAAAGTTACAAACTAAATCACGTATAAAAATTTGATTGTTCAGTGCTTAAATGTGCATAGTGTTTATTACATACTTTTCAAAAACAAAGCTTATCCACACCGGATCCACCAAAAAAGCTTGCTGTTTATAGGTTTTACACCATATATGAAAATCTCCATGTTTCTCTAATAATTTTCTCATATTTGTTACTCAGAAAGATCACCCCAATAGTTCCTAATCAAAGGAAATCATATTACAAGTTGTTAGGGTCCATTGACTTTGATATTTGGCGAAATGTGTATTGAGATTACAAAAGGAAGGCGACCTATTTGGGTTTGATTTTTTTTTTGTTCTTTTTTTTTTTTTTTTTTTTTGTCTTTTACTGTTTCAATATATATTACTGTAAAAGTCCCCCCTTTAAAATCTTGCGATCTATGGGGATGATAACGCTAAGGTCAGCTGTTCCAACGCTTGATGTTAAGCGAGGGTGTCATGTGGCCAACACAACGGCCAACCGCCTTACTTTCTCCAAATAATGTCAGCCTTTTTTTACTGTACCCTTTCAATTAATATTTCGGACCAAGCTAGACCCCCGAATTATGCAATTAAATATGCCTACACTCTCCAACATTGTCTAGATTAGAATCTTCCAGAAGTGTTTCGTCACTCCCAGCTTCAAAGTGAAAGGGAAACAAAATGTCTATGGAGCAGAAAGTAGCTTGAAATAATGATAGAACGACTAATAATACTAGTTTTAATAACGACTATGAAACAAACTAAAATCTATAGCCCTGAGCGCTGTCGTAGCGCAAAGGGGGGGGGGGGGGGAAAAGGTAGGGGGGTTGTTGGAAGGGAGGAAAAAAAAGGGGGGGGGGTCTTCGTCGTGACATTTAAAATATAATAGACAATTATAATCCATAAACTAATGGACAAGGTGAACATGCTATATGCTGATAACAATTATGAATCTATCTTGTACAGGGCGGGACGCTGTCGAGGGCAGAATGTAATGTAGGGGGGGGTGAAACAAAGGGGGTAACTGAACAACAAACGAGGGCATTGTTTGACCGCCGGGGGGGGGGAAGGCAACGACGCTACGTGCCTAATACGCAGTAATGATTTGTGTTCCCCCCTTCCCTTGCGCAGTTGTGCCCCCCCTCCCCCATTCCTTACACAGCTCCCTCCCCGTCGCTTTAAATTGAAATTGCTTTGGATTCCTTGGGAAACATTGCAATTGCTAAATTGCCGGGATACTATCAAATTGATATTTACTATAATTACTATCTTTTGTCAACATTGGCTTACGGAAAAAAAAATCAATTTTGTAGAACAATCTTAAAAACGTTTTAATTTTTATTGTTTTGTATGTCTATAATAAGATTTTAAAACATACACAAACTATAGCACTGGCTTGGCTATCAATTCGATATTGTTGAACGAAATTAACATTTTAATATAGACGTTATAATAAGATAATCAAAAAGTAATCACTAACGAGTTACTTTGGACTTACTGCATGGAGTCACTAAAGTAACACAAATAGAGCCTAAAATATGCACGTGTTTTTTTTTAATGTGCTAATTATCTTATTGACTAATTGATTTAATTAATTTCTGTTAATTCCCTGAGATAAATAAAGTGACACGATGGGTCCCTCCTGCATGCCTTGCTTGACGCGACAGTTGTCATTAATGTCATGCTTGACATTTTAAATTATTACTTTCCCGCCTTGCTGACATTAGCCCCCTCCTCCCCCCCCCCCCCCCATCCGTCTAGAATGCCCTATCTCTTTCTATTTCCATTTCTCGGCGTCTCCAACATGGCACCTTTTTTTTATATGGTCAAGTGACAGGAGAAAGCTAACGGTAAATTAAAAACAAAAACTAGAATATGCAATGACACACAATGTCGGAACGAGCTCATAAAAAATCTAAACTTTTTGGGGTTAGATTTTTTATTTTAATTACATTTATTTTTAAATGTTAGTCTTGTTTGTTTTGTTAAAGCCTCTAGTTTATTGATTTCCTTTAGTAGCTTATTTAAAAAAATCTGTCTGAGTATCAAAAGGTCGTACGGATATTCCTAATATCGCAAGGCCATGACGGGGGAGGGCAGTGGGCAGGGTTCGAACCCGTGGACTTCTAGACCACCAAACGACAGCCACGATGGTTTCGATCTCTTAACTGTAGCCATGGCGGAGTTGCGGTGGCTGGGCGGTAAAGCGCTATTCTTCTGAACCGGGGTCCGAGGTTCGAATTCTGGTTCCTGGGTATATCCAGCTCTAATGGGTACCTGACATTAGTTGGGGAAAAGTAAAGGTGGTTGGTCGTTTAGCTGGTCACATGACACCCTCGTTAACCGTAGGTCACAGAAACAGATGACCTTTACATCATCTGCCATATAGACCACAAGGTCTGAAAGGGGAACTTTACTATACTGCTGTCATGCCGGATGTCTGGACTAGGAGAACAAAAAAACAAACTAGATATGTTACTTTTATATTTCCTCGTCCTGAAAATATTTCGACAAATTGTTTTGAAAGACCAATCACAACCAAAACTGCCATTTTAAAACATCCATAAAGATCCTTAGGTCATGTTGGTGCTGAGCGTTAGTAGAATGAAGGGATCTGGGGAGTCTTTGTGGCCCTTTGGTGGGGGCCTTCATGTTTCAGCTTTAAAAAATTGTTTCATTTTTTTATTCCGTGTTTTATCTGACACAATCTCCTGGTGTATGTATAAAAGAGAAAACAAAACAAAAAAAAAAAAAACTTAAAAAGATCGTCTAAAATAAACAATTTTTTTTCCTGATCCTCTTCCTCCTGAGTCACAGTTCCCGCCAACAATGCTAATTGTTTTGCCACAAAATTCCACTACAAGAGAGCAGACTCTAACAAAATAGACATGTCCTATCGTCTGATCGTTTAAACTCGCAGTTTCATTGGCTGGAGATATTGTCCTAGCTTGGCGGGAAACTAGTGCTAGATTTGTTTTTATTTCTTTGCATTCAAACCAGCCGCCAATTGGTCGCCGTGAAAACTACATCTATGTAGATCTTTAGTTTATTTTTCAGGAAAGGATGATTTTTTTTGAGACAGGATGGTTTTAAGAGGAAGGGTGGTATGTGTGTGTGTGTGTTTTTTTTACCATTCTTTGAGCTTCACAGAGTAGGACCAATATTAAGTGTACAAAATGTTTTCAAAGCCACAACACCAAAAACATCAAATAAGATTGACTATTCTTACTTTTTTTTGTATGTCACAAACAATATTTGTCTAAACTACCACGCGTACTTATACACGACTTGTTAAAGCTGATGCAGAACTTGCCTAAAATGTTACAGAGCTTGCCTAAAATGTTACAGAGCATGTCTAAACTAATACAGGGTTTGCCTAAATGATGCAGGTCTTGTTTAAAGCGTTACAGAACTAGACAAAAATGATATAGGGGTTTCCTTAAACCTTATAGCGGCATTAACGGTTGTCACAGGGTGCGCGTACCTGCCACAGGATTTGACTAACCTGTCACAAGATAAGACTAGCTTGCTTCAGCGTTTGCCTAGCCTGCCATAGGAATAGCATCAAATTGCCATACCTAAGACGCATGTCTATCACAAACATTGATGAGAATAAACAGGTCAGCATGCCGTCCAATTTAAATTCATAATTTTTTGTCGTTCTTGGAATCAACGCTAAATATGCGGAGAGAGAGAGGGGGGGGGGTAAGTAAAGGCTCTAACAGTTATATTACCATGGACAGATAAGTTTACGTTGAATGCATACCAGTGGTAATATGGGCTCTAATGGTAATATGGGCTCCCATGAGATCGACACGAAGAAAGGTGGTCAGGATCTAAATATTTCAACAATGAAAACAACACGCTCATATTGTTTTAACCTCGTGTCAACGTGGGAACGCCCTCTGCAATATCGTTCGAACGAGATATACAAATGAGGTACTGGAATAATTAATCCTGTGTATTTGTGTGTGAGAGAGAGAGAGAGAGAAAGAGAGAGACTTTAGTATGGTAGCATAGATATCGACTATTTGTAACGTAAAACTTATTTTAAAAAATAGATGTATACCGGTTTTCTCTTATCTATCTATTGTCAGAATTATTCGGGCAAGCCAAGAACTGTCTAAACTGAATGAATCTTGTTCAGCTCCCGCAGTGTTTATACAATTTTTTTGACTTTACTTGGGTCGTTAGTAGTTCTAAGCAACGAACACATCATTATAAAAGAGCAATGAAAGGGGGAGACAGTTGGTCGATGTGATGGTCACATGATCCCTTGACAAACATCGACAACAAAATGTATCTGCATGGAACGCTCCATTAATTAAAGAGGGGTTCCGAAATTTTAATCTTTGTGACTTGCATGGTCCGTTGTACATGAATAATTGATTGTAAACTCTGTGTTTCCTTCAGGCCTATGACAAAGTTACTTGTAATGTGAATAGGCATCTTCTAAAATGTCGTCGTTTTTGACTACATACTATCCAATATTGATACACTTACTAATCTTTTCCCTCAACATATTGAGAACAATGTCTGTATATAATGTTTATATAATTTCATTTACCAACTAAATGTTTTGTTGAAATCGATTCTGTCATTTTAAGTATCGAGATGATTAATATCATGGCGAAAGAAAATATGGAGTGTAGATACGAATATGAAACTGAAATAAAGTATTAAGAAGGGGGGAAGGCATATCTCCTTGAGCACAGTTAACTCTATCTCTTCAAATTTGAAAATCAATATCTCCAGTTTTACTTGTGATCACCTGGGGTAAAATGTTTTACAAAAATTTGAAAAAAAAAAAAAAAAAAATTGCCCAAGTAAATTGACATGTCACATCACGGTTTTGGAAAGGTCAAAGTAAAAAAAAAAATTTGTTTCTTTTTTTTTTTTTAAGATCGATTCTACTGTGTATAAATTATTTATCCGGGAATGTCACGATACTTAAAAGAATTACTTTAATGACTGCTCGATACTGCGATACAACGAGGGCTGCTATGAATCTTACTTAAAGAATGGTACTTGGAAGAAATCGTTGATGTATTCGATACTGACGTAACGACACATTTTTTTTTTATAGAACGCCTTATTTTGAAATGTGGGTTAGTGTTGGGCTTATAGCCATGAACATTTTAGGAGTTCAAGTATATAAGTGTTAGTTGCAACATTACTAGAGATTTTCATTATGAACATTTTGATTAGCAATTTTATTCTACAGAGCTAAAATAAGTGCACATATGGTTGTAATATTAGGACTTGAATGGTGTTGGTGGTTCGGATTTTTTTTTTTTTTGCATTAAAAGATTATTCATAGTTACCTGCTCTTTTTTAATTTTAATTTGATTTTACATTTCTTAAAAAAAATCTCATGTGTAACAACACTCCCGTAGGCTGTACACCAGATATACCAAAAAAAAACTATTTATAGATTTACTTTCACTTTATGAAAATCTCCATAGCCTCGTAAATATTTAAAGTAGATAACTATTAGTGTCTATGTGTAATTATTCCTAATTAAAAATTATTCTACTAATTAAAATCTGTTATTTTTTCCCTTCTCGATTTCTGAGTGAAATGATTATGATAATTCTATTTACATTAATTCTCATGAAGTATAATCATAACGTATAATCATAACATTTCGAAAATAGCAAGATTTAAGTAAGAATCAATTTACTATCTTAAAAAGAAACAAAAAAAAAAACAAAAACAAAAAACAAACACAAGCATAATTGCCCAGACATTATTCATAGCAAACTGATGTATTGATTCTGACTTTACTAGGATCAAAGTAAAAAAAAATGTTTTGCGTTAGCATAAGGTGGTTACAATAGACAAATGGTTATTGGTAAGACTTGAAAAAAAAAGGGTGACATTCCATATGCACGCTGGTGATTGGGCCTAGTGGACATTGGTCAAACTCACAAAAACACACACACACACTTGATATATCAAATGAAGTCGACCAGTATCGATTCACTTCGGCACATCACGGATATCGATACACATATATCGATGCATATTAAAGTACAATGATTACTTGCGTGTGAGTGTAGATAGACAGAAAATAGAACACTTAGAGAATTATATTGATCTTAATGAATACAGTGAATAAACAATAAACAATAAATAAAGTTCATTCTTCTGTTTTACAGTATTTAGAATAATATCACGCATGGAACAGAAGTACTCAAGACAATGGAGTTGTCATTACTGTACACGTGTGAAGATAAAAACCTTAATAAATAGTTAAACGTAAAATATATTTTAAACGAAAAACGAAACAAAGGCATTTCAAATGTTTGTACATTACTTACACGAGAAATAAATAAAAATGATAATATTCATGACTTTTATAAATGAATGGAAAAGTGTTGCGTTATAATGCATTCAATAAAAGATTGCATTATTGGTTGAACATTTTATTATAATTAATACCGGAACCGGGAGAAACCTTCAGGGCAGTTATCCAGTTGACCTATATAGAAATTAAAAAGCAGGGATGCATTAATAATTTAATCAAATGGTTCTAGAAAACCTGTTGAATAATTTCATTTGATATATTTTCAGAGCTCCAAATCTATATTATTATATTAATTAATTACAACATATTATTTGAATACTTTTTTAACTAATAACAATGTCTTATCATACCATCATATCTAAACCACTGTACGCTCCTACTTACTAATGAAACAATACCACTTTGACAAATAACCCAGTATTCTTGCATAAATCTCCAACAGCTATATACGTAAACTACTGTCTGCTTGCATTGCATATAAATCTCTCTTGTTTAACAACTCTAATTGCAAACAGTGTTTCTCCCCATAAAGAAACCAAAACTCTTTTAACGCAATAAAATAATAACATATAATTATTGACTAGACCAGCTACAAAATTGTAAAGATCCCAAATTGAGATTATAGTACGGTAATGAGCTAAAAAGTCTAAACCTAACAGATCGATTTAGTCCTGACAAAATATTTTAACATTTTTTAAGCCAGTAGTTCTATCACAAGCTTTTCAAACCCGTTCTTAGCTTCCCCTACCGATCAAGACTAAGGGTTACACAAATATCAACCCTTAGACCTTTGATAGTTGCGCTTACAAGGACTAGACTTAATGATATACCAGCTATGTTCACTTTTCGTGTTACCTGCATCTCTTACACTACTAGAAAAAAACATTAAAAGTTTAAATAAAAAACCAATTATTGTTTTCAGAAGGGGATGGAACAATTAAATAATTTTGATTCCCCCCAATCTACAATCCTGATGATCGTAGCTAGAACAATCGTACCTGTTATTTTCATCAGTATTGCTTACACAGAGAATAGAATGTTATATTCATATATAAATATGGTACATATTTTATAGACAAAAATCACAATACAGTCTCGCAGTATTTAAACATAATGTCCATGTAATATAAATACTTTATAGTCAAATTCATTTCACATATAGATAATTGCTTTGTAAAGTTTAATGAATAAGGAAAGATGTAATGCTTTGCAATGGAACAAAGGAATCTTTGTTTATACATTATGACGAGGAAATGCACTGATATCTTTCAGCTTCAACCCAGTAGGTTTGATGAATTATTTGTGTATCAAAGCAGTCAGCTCATTGCTCCATGCTAGATCAACATTCCAGTAATAAAATCAACTTCACCATTGACACTAAGAATCATGTCAGAACAAAAATAATCACAAGAAGTCTTCCACCCACGACTTGTCTCTTTCACAAGATCATGAAAAAAAAACAACAAATTGAAGGGTTTAATGATTCCTAGAGAAAATATTTCACAATTAACAACTTTTTTCCCCTCTATATCGTACTAAACCATAGACATAAATAAATATAGACTGGAAAAAGGAAGTAACTTCATGTAACTTGAAAACATGTATATCTATTGAATTCGGATTTCAGAATTATGAAAAATTTAAAAATTGCATGATCTTCAGTCTTTAACAAAATGTATAGACATAAAATAAAGTACACACAATAGCAATTCACACATTTTCGTTTCATAAAACTCTCTTATTGGCCAGTCTATATTTATTTATGTCTATGTACTAAACATTTGGATCTCTAAAAGAAACTTAAAAACAACGTTATATTCATTGCTGGTTTTTAGCGAAACAAATCTTACTAAACTGATTTCATGACAACTGGAAATCGGTTGCCACTTTTTTTTTTAAATTTCTATTCCACAAACAGCGCAGTTAACTTTAAATGGCAGACAAGACTAAATCGTCGCTTCCAGGCATTCAGCTATTTAACTTTTTTTTTTCTTGAACGATAGTTGATCATCTATTAAGCGTACGCGGTAACAGTAGCTTACTGTTGCAGAATGGAATCAATATCTATTACCTTTAGCTATGACAAGATAATTGTCGCAATAATCTCAGAGCCTTCTTCTTGACAAGAACAGGTTACGCTTTTCACTATAGGGTCATTGTTTTTTGTTTTTAGTATTTAGGTGGGGGTGGGGTAGCGATAGGGATTGTGGGTAATACTGCGTTCTTCAAGATGACCAAAAAAAAAATTCATTTTTTAATTTAAATTTTATGTTTGTGCAACATGCGAATCATAATTTGAACTCGCACCGGTATGTTCAATTCTTTTATTTAGATTTGTCCAAAGGCTGCACATTTAATGTATAAATAATAGAAAGATTTACACTAGGTACTGACTAGTCTTAACGTGCAAATTATTATATACTCTAAAAAAAAAAGGAGGGGGGGGGGCATAGTTATTAATACGGATTAGTACAACATTCCTTGTCTTCGGTATATAAATTATAATAAAAACAGTAATGACAATTAGGTTAATAAGATAAATTGAAACTTTCCATTGCACATGTCTGACTTCATATAAAAATGTTACTTCATAAATTCATAAAATAAGATTACACACACACACACACTAAAAGATCAAAGATTTAATACAGATCATTGCAAAAACACTGAAACACATAGGCCAAAGTGCACACTGGTCAGTAGGCAGGGAGTAGTCAATTGGCCATGTCCATTACTTGCATCACACATAATACCTGAGGTTTTATAACGCTCAATAAAGTAATATATATATAAATATAAATATATATTTATATAAATGTAATATATATATATATATGTATATAAAATGATATAGAGACAGCTTGTAGTAGACCAAAAAACATTGTCTATAAGGTGAGTATATCCTCAATTTCATTCCTTTCATGTGAAGTAATACTTATCAACATATCATTGATATCTAACCATGAAAAGTAATACTTAGAAAGAAATTGTCCAAAAAAAATGTCTGGAATATTAAATATTTCAAGTTCACATCAATTAGTGTCTAGCGCTGAGAAGAAATAAACATCGATACTTCTAAAAAAAAAAAAAATTATATTTTTATATTATTTTGAAATAATTTTCTTCTACTTATTCGATTATGTAAAAAGGCAGATTAAAACATATTGGGAGAAGGGATGGTGTAGGAACTACAGTGAGAATATTTACACAAATAGTGTTTGAACATTCTGAACTCTGAACTGTAGGAATTTTTTCAAAAATTCTTCTGCTCGGCTGTGTAAATGATATTGTGTTGTCTTGAAGCCATTGGACTGATTTTTGTGAACATTGATTGCCAATCAAGTTTGTCACAGCACTGAAATGAAATGCCATGTTTCTGGCAGAGTTTGTGTTCTCGTCAGGGAGACATATTGAATTATAGCACGATACACAGGTAGGTGTGAAACAGTCTTAACAAAAACACAAATCGGGTGGAATGAAAGAAAAGGAATAAAACTGTTCATTATATATTTTAAATATTACTATATATAGAAATGTATCTTCAGTGTCCGTTTATAACCCTATCACAGCAGAGGCAGCCGAAGATTGGGCAGCCATTTTAAATGGTGCTGATTCTATCGAGCTGGGTCCTAACGGAAGATTGTAGCTTTGGAGTATAATGTCGTCCCTCTCTATGGAGCTCAGGGGACTATCAGATCTACCTTTAGGGCCTGACAGTAGAGAAGCAGCAATGCTTTGATAGATGGCGGTTGTGCTTACGCAGCTGTCGAGCCGGGACAAGCGCGTCGTGGACACGTCATTGGCTCTCCCCAAGTGGGTGGGGGAGGACGAGCTTAAAGGACGGCTCAGTCCGTTCCCAGCACACAGGCTGCGTTGGTGCCTGAATTTCACGTGCCTCTGCAGGCGGAAGGCAAAGTGTGTTTTGAAAGGACAGGATGGGCAACGCAGCAAAGTTTTTTCGAATGAGTTTTTGATTGCGAGATCTCTTCGGTTCCGGATGTGAACATGACGCACGTGAGCCATCCCCCAGGAGCGCGTTGGGAAGACGGCTGAGCAGTGGGAACACTTGAAAGTATTCGGAAACTCTGGCTCAGTATTTTTAATCTCGTTCACAGCATTTTCTATCGCAAGTCCGTGCACGTTGACCAAGTGGGCTGATAACGTATTTAAAGATGGAAGAACTTGGTGACATTGCTTGCACGTGAAAGAAGGTGAATGATCGAAAACGAGGCCATGCTCACACCTCTCGTGGTCTAGTAAAGAGGACAGCCAATGGGTGTCGAATCCACATCGGGAACAAACATACTTTTTAAGACGGCTGTAGCTGCTCGACTTTTTTCGAAGGCCCCACCTGGCGCTAAGCTCAGCAACTTTGCTAATGTTGCCTTCACCGTTAGGCAGGCTTGGCTCTTCTGTGGGGATCAATGGCTCTTCCGTATCCAGAGTGACTCGAGCATTGTGCTCCTGAATCAAATGGAGCTGCACTGATAGCTCTGCAGGGAAGTCTATTCCACAGACTTGGCAAGTGTAGATCCGTGATGTGTTTTTCGAGCGCATATCCAACGCTTCTGACTCTGAGTGATCTTTGATGATATGATCTTTCAGCCATTTCATATTTTTAAATCTTCTGCTGCAGATGTTGCATGTCTCGCTCTGCTCAATGTTGTTGTTTAAGACCATGTCATCTTTACTTTTACTAAAATTGATTGGTTTAAGACTAAATTTATCACTCATTCTGTCCGCCGGGGGAAGTGGGATCATTTGAGGAAGGCATGATGAATCAAGTCTGAACGGCTTTTCATCGGGCTGACTAGAGGCGTTAGAGGCTGTTTCACAATCAGAGGCAATTGGGGAACCACTCATGCTGATATTTGGGGAATGGGCACTTGGAGCAATGCCGTGTTTCTTCTGCTTGTGGGTACGGAGAAAATATTTGTTACAGACTTCTTTATTGCATATATCGCAGATGACTCGAGATGAATTGATAGGTTCTTTCCACCTCCAAGAGCTCAAACTTTTTTCACTGCCCTCTTTGCTTCTGCAGTGGTTGCTGCTATTAATAGAATTATTATTACCATTACTTGGAGGTAAGCTAGGTTTGACAGGAGAAACATAATTGTTTCTTTCACTCTCTGAACTCTTAGAGCTGACAGATGAGGTCGTATCACTTTTGATTCCATGAATATTTTGTTTGTGAGTCCTTAGAAAGTATTTGCTGCAGAACTCTTTTTTGCAAATGTCACAGTATGCTTCCGGGTCAAAGTTCAGTTTAATGCTGTCCTCCCCGGGAAGTTTCCCAAGGGGAGGTAAGCCAAAGAAGTTCAGGTCCATGTGACGGCTGTGGTTTTGAGATCTAGCGAATAGCTCATGGTTGATGGTGTCAGCCAAAAAGGCTGGCATGTCTCTAAAACCTTTAAAGTCTCTGCCGAAATCGACAAAAGGAGGCATGTCTTTGAAGTCAAGTTTGGGTGGAAGATAAGGTGGAATCATATGAGGCTTGGTTGGAGGATGAGGAGCCAGGTTCATAGGTTGCATGTTAGAGGAGGGTATGCTGCCTGAGGATGTTGGAGTTTTAGGCTTAGAACTAGGGGGAATGGGAGAATTTAGTGATTTTCTTTCATATTTATCATTATTGCTTGGGTCGATGCCATGGACATTGAACTTATGAAGCCTCAAGAAATATTGATTCGTCATCTCCTTATTGCAAATGTCACAAACAACATTTTCTTGTGGCTTCATGGCAGGCGGAGGCCCAAAACTCGAGGCATAGCATACCGCAGAAGCATCAGCTGCCATTCTCATAAGAGACTCATTCATATTTCTCATGGCATCCTCTTTGTTCAGAAGCTCCCCGTTTTCCACTAAGGTTGGATCTATCAGCTCGTTTAGCCCGTGATCGTGGATGCGGTGGATTCTGTATAGATATTTATTATTAAAATCTTTATTACATATATTGCAAATGTAGTAATTGCTGTCGACGCTGGAAGAGCGCTCTACTGGAGATCTCGGTCTCCCAAATAAATGTTCATTTTTGCCAAGATTGTGAAAAGAATTAGGGCTCGGCCGGCTCCCTTCATTTCGATTTTCTTTCACAAAAGATGGTTGCTTTTCGCGCGGAGACTCTTCCATGCTTTTCCTGATTCCGTGTTTACTCTCTTTGTGAATCTGTAAATAGTAATCGTTACAGAATTCTTTAGAGCATATGTTGCAGTGCACTCCGCCGTCTTGCATGGAAGGACTAGGTTTATTGGGTGAATGCCCAGCAGGGTTGTTTATGTGAGGAGAAGAAGCTGGCATAGATGGCGGTAAAAGAACAGAGTCTGGCATTGGGGTGATATTCATAGGCTGGGAAATTATGGGATGGGGAGGAGGCGGCAGCTGCTGACCAGGCATCAAAGAACCAGCTGGAATGATAGCCACCGGAGGCAGTGTATAAGGGTTTATGACCATAACTCCTGGAGGCATGTTGCCTAAATTGGGCATATTGTGCATGTTTGGTAGACCATGCATACCAGGAAGATTATGCATGCCAGCCAGGCTGGCTAATGGTTGCGGAAGCATCATGTGATTTGAAGAGGTCATTGGCAAGTCCAGCAAACTGGACCTTGATCTTTTGTTAGTCGTACTGGGTGGATTTTCTGGCGCGATGCCATGAACATCCTGCTTGTGCTTCTTGAGGTAATACTTATTGCAGAAGTGCTTCTGGCAGATATGGCAATAGTCTTCCATGCTAGGGTCGTTATTAGACGAATTGACACTACTGGAAGGAGGGCCACTCTTGATGCTATTGGTAATATTGGTGAGAATAGATGTAGCATTAGAGGATGGCGTGACTGCGTTGCTTGAAGGTGGAGAATGGTCTAAATTAAAATCATTTCGAGCATTGCTACTAATATTGTTCGGCTTAGGGCTTTCAAGATTAGGCAGTGGCATAGGAAACATAGGCAATGGCTCCATATTTTTTATGTTTGGAGAACTATCTGACCTCTTCGGAGGTGGAACTGAATCTAGTTTGAATGACCACGGCGGCAAAATATCTGCTGGCGGTGGTTTCAGTGAGTCCATCTTGAAGTTAAAAGGTGACAAATGATCCTGAGGAAGCATGAGCCCGGGAAAAGGAAGCGGCACACTTGTAGCTGGAGGGGAGTTGTCTTCATAGATGCCATGCTTATTGGCTTTGTGAGTTTTCAAGAAATACTTGTTACAGAACTCTCTGTCGCACAGCTCACAGTAAGCGTCCATGTGAAAGATTCTGTCCGATTTGACCAGCTCCCCGTGCATTTCTTTTGACATTTTTGGTGTTGTCGGTGGAGGGGTGTGCGGCGATCTGGGAGGGCCTGGAAAATCACACTCTTCCTGCGGGGATACTATTTGTGGAGGAACTTTCAATGACAGTGGTTGGGGGAGTCTGCTTGGAGAAGCTGGAGGACTGATCACAGGTGCAGCAGGCGGTGATTCTAAATGGCCGTTGCTTAAGGGGACATCTCCACTTTCTAGCAGCTCCCTGCCCAAACGATGATAGGCTGTGGGGTAATCTTCGCGGGGGCCTTCAAACCTTGGCTTTTTGGTTTCAGGCCCGTGGGCCTCCAGCCTGTGCCGGTGAAGGTCGTTCTGGTTCTGGAAACTGTCATTGCAATTAGGGCAGCTTATAAGTGATACGTGCATATCCAATGGAAGCTCGTAGTCTACATTCTGACCATTGGTCACAGGAAGAGGTGACTGGGAACCGTCATCTGATTCATCAGTCTTATCTAAATCGTCTTGCTTTTGACTCAGGGGCGCCTCCAATTCCGGAAGCAAGGGCATGATAAGGGGGTCCAGGTCTCGGGCCCCTGGTGCCACTTTATTTGGGTTGGTCTGTTTTCTTCTACTGGACTTCATGGCCGCAGAGTACCTTATACTGGGCTGACCTCTTAACACATGGGACAGAAAAGCTTATCAAGTCACTGGGTGAAATTTCTCAGCGTGAAAGAACCTACAACCATCATACAATGACCAGTACAATGGACATCACAGGCAATCCAACAAGATCTGAGGAGAATATTGTAAAATGAAACATTATTGGTAAAGAAATAAATGTTACTTTGTAGCTTTATGGTATAAATTATATACTATTCATTATATATTATTCGTTATATAATAAACATCCATTGCTTAAGGTGTTTATGTAAGGAGCCCTTGATCCTATCTGAAAACACTAAGCACTAGTCTATATTAAATATATTTTTTTTAGTTGAAAACAAATTTTAATAAAAAAAAAAAACAAAAAAAAACAACATTGGTCTGCTTATAATACTATAGACATTAGCCCTAACCCTAACAAGAGAAACTAGTTACTTCAGCAAGTAAAATATTTCCAATTTTAACGGTTTCATATTCATTTAAATTGTTACCCAGAATGCCATGCTAAGACCATTCAAGGCAGTTGACATGCTGTAATGAAACCTAGCGAGCAGAATGTGCGCCGAGGCAAGAAACTTTATTGGCGCCTGCCCCCTCCCCCATTTTTGTTCATGAACATCACATAGAAATAAACTTAGAAATTAAAGTGGTCAATAATAATGATATACAAAAAGCCTTAGCATGTATTAGCTAACTAAAATATCTACAATAATTTATATCTTTTTGGCGCCTCTCTACGTGTGAAGCCCCCCTGAGGGTGGCGCCCTGGGCGTTGTGCCCCTTTTGCTCCCCCCACTCACTACGCCACTGCGGGGAAAGGCTTCAATATTTTCTTGTTTAGGAGAATTAAATCCAACATACTTTATTTCAGTCCAAAACATATTGTTATGGTATTTTAGAATGCGTGGTATAGTAGTCGAATGGGCTGATGGCGGCGAAGGAATCTAAATATCATGGCGCCCCCCCCCCCCCCCAGTACGCGACCTTTCGAGCTCGCCCATGTTCCTCATCTCTTAATTGCCGCCTCTGGATTATTTTCAAATACAATAGTTTAAAATATGACATTGTAAGTACCCCATTAGAAGAAAGATCCAGCTATAACCAAAAAAAAAAAAAAGATTATTAATTTTTTAATTTTATTTCAAATGTCTAGAAATGGTATTTAGTATTCAAGCACAAAGAAACAAAATCACGATACATTTTGAAGAACTAACATAATTGTGATTTTTTTTAAGGAGAAAAAAAATAAATAAAAGACAATATGGTCATTTGCAACATAAATACATAGATATGCGTAAATATTAATGAACGGTAACTCGACAATATCTCTAAACACTCATGACAAGGCAAAGAAAAAGAATCTATATATAAAAAAAAATATGCAGAGTTCATAAAAACCTTATCAGATAACGGTAATCCAATAAAGTGATTGTTACACAAGCTCTAGAATTCCGAGATATGCCATCATCAAATTTCATCTTAAACGGGAGAACAAAGAAAGTAGGCAATTTTTTAATATCATCGTCTGTATTTTATTGTAACAAGTTGTGTTTCAATATATATTTTGATATGTTTGTATATAAAACTGTGAGTACTACAGCATATATATGCTACTATCCAATTTAAACGTAGTAAAGCTCGTTTACAACAGAATGTACTCTTATATAGAAAAGAACATTTTAACGTCACTTTTATTTCTATATGAAATATATTGAGAGACAATTTATGACGATAATCTAAATATAATTCTAATGTCATTTATCCATAAGTATTTAAACTTGTACATGATTGTACACTGGTGAGAATTTCAAATGACCCTACGTGGAAGATATTTAAATAAAATAGAGATTAGATCACCAAACAGTTCATGCATATACATTCAATTTGCCTTTAGTCAGACTTTCGGGATCTCAAATTAATAGTATATAAAACAACATCTTAGTCTGTTAGTTCATTTATAAGACATCATTGATGCCAGAATGTGTTTAATTTTGTTCTCTCTATATTTAAATATGCAGACGACGAAAAGAAACTCTAAATTGACCACCTGCGGACAATGGTTTTGCTTGCCCTGGATGTGGCTAAATGTAGAAGCCGCAGCTAGGGCTGCACAGCCACGGGAAATACTGTATTCCTCACTAATCTTCGGACTCGAATATGCACATTTCAGTGAGTTCTTCTTCTTCTTCTTCTTCGTTCTCATTGTTATGCTGGAGCGTTCAGAAGACTAGACAAATATGGAAGAAGAACTGTGCAGTGGTTTCCAAATCAGGGAGCTTACCATATAGTTTCAGTGAGTTGATTTTACTAAGCTTATAACAAGTCATTCTGTATGTCATGAGTGGACTATTGTACAGTAGACTTCCCCAACTTCCCATTCTCGGATTAAATTAAAATTTCGCTCAATTATTCATTGTCAATGACGACATAAGAACCAATCAAAATTTTAATCAGTTAATTAATCCGTTATAATAAGTGAATTTTGTTTCATGAAGAAAACGTACTTAGATAAGGAAATCGAAACATTGTGTAGATATGTACACATTTGACTATAAAACCATCCTTTAATAATAAGTGCTTGAATGGCTCAGTTGAAAACATTGAGCTTACAGTATGCAGGCTCTAGACATCGAATTACGACTAGAGCAACTTTGATCTTCTATCAAAATAAAAATAAAAATGGCTATTTACAATTAGAAAAACTTGTCGAAAGCTACGAATCGCCTCCCATAGAAAATGTTACATCTCATAGTTTTTAATAATATGCATAATCATAGAAATGATAAAAAGTAGAAAGACTGAAAAAGATAGTAAAGGAACAAATGACGACCCCCCCTCCCCCAAACTGGTCTACTAAAATGATTTGACCATAGCACACTGAGTATGAAAATGTCGCAAAACAAAAAAAAAATATTTTCAGTCGCACACATATACTATTGTTAGTTTCCATCTATTTATAACAAATGACATGACTGATCCTAAATAATTGATGAAATATACATACAATAATAATTATAGAAAACATTTTTTAAAAAGTTTATTAATAGAATGTTTAGCAATTTTTCTTGTTAATATAATTGTGTACGCTTTATTTTCCATCCAAAGGTTGAACTTTAAAAAAAAAAAATTCTGTTCTTTTTAATAACCATCTTGTAAATCTAGTTTCGTCTCGGTAAACCCTCTTTTTCATGTAATAAAAGAACTAATATTACGTACATAAATAGTTCATATAGACTACCGGTAATAAACAATTTATTTAAGCCAATATTATTTTTAACGTAGAATTTTATCATGGGAAACAAAATATGATGGTGCACCGTTCAACATCGAACAGGAGGGAAACATGTGAGCCGATAGGGTATTTAAAAAAAAAAAGAAAGGGGGGGGGCACACAATGTTTCATGTTGCTAGGCCCACTTGAGGCTATCGATTACTTTAATGAACAAACATCGCGGACGTTGAGTTAAAAAAAAAATTGTTGAATCAGCTGACAAAATACAGGCATTAAGTTTCGGCGAACACAAACTGCCATTTATATTGCACCCCCCACACACACACACACAAGCACTTCCTTCGCCCTCTTATCCGCCCCTGTCCTGAGAGGGCCAGACGGTGTGGTCCTCATGTCCTGCATGAAAACGTGACAATCACTTGAAATGAGGTTATGTTGTTGTTTGCTCTTTTGTTTTGGTGTCGAAGATTTTAAGTTATACCTAGAACACCTAGACACACCTAGGCGAAACTAGGCACACCAGGGCACTGGTAAGCACACAAGGCACACACACTCACATAAAATGCCTATTTTTTAATTCCCTTTATTTTCGTGGTGCCGTTGTTGAAGTTAGCGGTGGTCTGCATGGAAGCTTAATGTTTTGAAAATTTAAGCAAAATCTTTGAAAACATTCTAAGTTTTTTTTTTGGATGTGACGGTTCTCATGGTAGCGAAGATTAAGTCGACCTTTCAGACCTTACGATCTATACGGCAGATAATGTAAAGGTCATCTGTTTCTGTGGCTCACGGTCAACGTGGATGTCATGTGGCCAGCACAACGACCAACCGTCTTTATTTTTCCCCAATTAGTGTCATTAAAGTTGGGTGGACTCGGACGTAACGGAGGCCATTCTGTTTGTTGAATCTAAAAAAAAAATCTGAATTTGTATAAAAAATTCCCAATTAATTAGGTATATTTATTAGAGAAAAGAGTCCTTGTAATCGCAACAAATTCCATAACTAGTCTTAGTCAGTCTTATAAGTCCCCAATATCAAAGTTGATGTTTGAAATGCCATTAAAATCTTATAAGTAATTTAGGACAAAATTAATTTGTAACACAGCCCTGTTTCTTTATATGATTTGTTTCAAAGTCTTTTCATCTAAATTCTCATGAGCCACAAAAAGGCATAAGCCTTTGCGGCACATTTTTCGACTGTTATCGTTATATAATCTTAATAAATTTGACATGATAAAATATAAATAATAAACTTCAACTGTCTCCATGATCATGGGAAACTTTTGTCTTAACATTTGAACACAAATTTGTGGTTACATTCACAAGAGATACATGATTGAAACACATATTCATTAATTTGTAGAGCACTACACAATGTTAACCTACCCTAATCCAAGTACATTTTCTTTATAAAAGAAAATTAATTTTCTACGACTAATTAATTAGCTGATTAAAACTTTGATTGATTTGTGTGTTGTCATTGATCACGCTTAATTACACAATTTAAAGTCAATTTTAGAAACATGGATACTTGAAATAATTTTTTTTAATGTTTACTATAATATCTTATGATTATCAAATTAAAAAAAAATAAAAACTTCGGGCCGCCCGCCCCTCTTCGCCACTACATGTGAACGCTACTGCTCAGCGTGTGTGACAGCTAAAGCTGAAGATTGGAAACTGAAACGTCTTTGTTGACTGCGGTGCACTAATTAATGTTTGGCGTCTGCTATCGTATTACGTCATAAAGGGGACACACAAACAACACTTGTGGGCAATGCTGTTGTCTCTCACGCAATCAGATGCAAGGAGCGGCGGTCGGGTGGTGTGTGTTTGGGGAGGGGGTCAAAGGTCATCAGTGCAAATTAAAAAAAAACATGGGATTAGAATCCAGTGTAAGAAAACTTTGACCAAGGAGGAATGACACTTATAGGAAAAGAGCTTCGTGTATTCTTGTTATTGTCGGTCGTTTCCAAAACGAATGCTTTGAAAATCCATCTTTGGATTATTATTATTATTATAGCTTTTATATAGCGCTACTTTCATGCTTATAGCATGCTCAGAGCGCTTTGGTCCAATCTCATTTGTGGACCAGTGGGGGGG
>JADKLZ010000130.1:32816161-32831550 GCA_021533235.1 Biomphalaria straminea | reverse complement strand
GTAGTAG
Source organism: Biomphalaria straminea (assembly GCA_021533235.1). Classification (NCBI taxonomy): domain Eukaryota; kingdom Metazoa; phylum Mollusca; class Gastropoda; family Planorbidae; genus Biomphalaria; species Biomphalaria straminea. The sequence goes on along the minus strand of JADKLZ010000130.1, from coordinate 32,831,543 downwards.
TAGGTAGTAGTAGGTAGTAGTAGGTAGTAGTAGGTAGTAGTAGGTAGTAGTAGGTAGTAGGTAGTAGTATCGTAGAAATGGATTAATTTTTATTCTCTGGCACTGGGTTGAGCTTGTTTAAAGGGAAACAAAATTTATTGTAGTCTTTTTAACAGTGTCCACTGAGAAATTTTCTGATGATGTGTAAGACTTCCGGCAATACTGCCCTCTGACAGGTAACGAGGATCTTTTTAGGATTTCTAAGGACTTTGAGAGTGTTCCTGAGTTCAATTATCATTGTCCCCCTCGTTGATATAACAACATCTTTAGATAATTCCCATAGTCTCTTAATCTTTAATCTTAGGTTTTCGTCATTTTCTGTTTCTGTTTTTCTTTTTATCATTACTATTATTATTCATATTGTTAAAAACTATGAGATGTGACATTTTCTAAGGGAGGCGATTCGTTTTTCTAATTGTAAATAATTATTTTTATTTTTATTTTAATAGAAGATCAAAGTGACCTTATTTAACTTTCATACTTGTAGATATCAGTACGACTATAATATGCTTTGATATTAATACTTCTTTTGTTATAGCAAATTTCGCGTCAGTTTAAAAAGCAAGTAGTCAATACGACATATCCGGTTTGACACAAATTAGAAGTCTATACAAATATTAACATCCATTTCATTCACTTTTTGCATGTTTTAAAATTCATTTCAGAATATGAGCGAAAGTCAAGTATTACAAAATGTATGGAAGCCCAAATGGACTAAATTTATCAAAATTGTTGAATTCGATTCTTATTTAATTCCAAAAATGGAGTTCTTTTTTTATAGCCAGAATACGCTGAAAGTGAGGCGACCATTTATTTATTTTTGTATTGTTTTAATTGTGGAACACAAAAAATCCAAATAAAACATACTGAAATAAAAAGTATGAAGATACTGACAGATGACGAAAACAAAAAGGGTTAGGTTGGTAAATAAAAACTGTAAACCCAAATGATAAATTAAATGAAAATCAAATTTTTATTATTAATTTTTTTTTTTTGATTTAACGTAAAGAAATTTCAGTTTATCAATTGCATTAAAAGGTGACGCGGTGGCTGAGGGGTAGAGTGCATGGTTTCCTAACTGGAGATCCTGTGTTCGATGACTGAGTCCACCCAGCTCTAATGGGTACCTGACATTAGTTGGGGAAAAAAATTAAAGAAGGTTTGTCTTTGTGCTGGCTACATGACACCTTAGTTAACCGTGGTCCACACCTTTACTTCACCCTATAGATCACATGATGCAAATGTGTAGATTTGAATTACGCTAAATATTAGAGAACAGGAGAACGTTGAAGATGTTACTGAATGAAGCTTTTTATAAAGTGGATGGCAATGTTAAATTGTACCTTAGAAGAGAGTTTGTAGCTCAATAAAATAGTTTTACTTAAGAGAAGAAGGACACGTATACAAAGATGAAAGTACATTCACATCTAATTTGAATTTAAACAGCTCAAAAATATAGGAAAAAAATACTTGGAACAAGTGAAACATGGGGAGGGTGGCGGTTTTGGGAGGGGAGGGGGAGTACATAAACTCGAGTGTGTGTGTGTGACAGGTGAGTGAGAGTGTGTCTGCGCGTGTTTGTTTTAAATAGGACAAAACTAATTTATTAAAATCGATTCAAAACTTATTAATAAACCAACAGGATATAGCGGACTTGTCCTCTTCTTTGTCTCGGTCACGTGAGCCAACAAAATAAAATATGCTAATTACCACCAACTTCATTAGCATACTTTTTTTAAAAAAGCTGGTTTCCTTTTATTGAACGCAATTCATTGTACAAAATGAGCTCCCCCCCCTCCCCCCTTTTGAACTTCTGGTGTGAACAGGTCGCGAGATGTTTTGAATAGAGGGGTGGGGGGGGGGGAACAATATGTGTGTGACTGTCGTGAGTCGCTCCTATCTGTGGATGTGTGTGCGTTAAACTACATTGACAGTCATGGACATACATGGGTGAGTGTGTCTCTGAGACAAGTGAGACTCACGGGCAGGTGTGTGTATGTTCAACTAGTAGTGAGACTCTCGGGCATACTTATGTGTGTGTGTGTGTTAAACTACTAGAGAGTCTCTCAAGAATACATGATTGTGTGTTAAACTGCTAGTGAGACTATCAGGCATACATATGTGTGCGTTAAACTACTAGTGAGACTCTCAGGCATGCATGTGTGTGTGTTAAACTAGTGAGTCTCTGTGTTCATTTATTTGTCTATAAGAGTTGGTTATGGAGAGTAAACTTGCAGATCAATTACACCAGAACCCAACAAATTAATAACTGGTATTTAGCCAGCTCCAATGTATTGCTAACTTCCTAGCAACCCTAATTATATACAGCGGAATGAAGTGGCCAAGTAATAAAGTGCTCGGAAACATATACCGAAGGTGACGAATTCGAATCCCAGTAAAAATCGTATTTGAAAAACAAAATATGAAATCAATTCTTTTTATTTACTTTTTAAAAAAACAAATCTCACAATATTGCAATATTTATCTCCCTTTTCTAATGAATAATTTAATTAATCACCACTTATTAATATACTAATTAGTGAATTATTTGATCAACTAGTGCATTGCCTTAGACAGTGAATAAATATACAAAGTCTCAAGTAGATCCGAGAATGGGAAGTGTGTACGATTAGTTCCAGACAGAAAAAAAGAGAGTTGGTACACACAATTAGTGTACAAAATAGTAGCCATTGTTTAAGATATGCTCTTTAGATCTGACCGTATCTGTCCCCACCCAAGCCTGTTTAGTCACTTAAGTACTGCTCGTGTATTCACCCAGGTACTGCCCGTGTATTCACGCAAGTACCGCTTCTGTATCAACGTTAAGTACCACAATCCCACACAGCCGATTGCATAACTGCACACATGCACGCGGCGACACACGTGAGATATGCCGTGTGTACTACACAGGCCAGTCTCGGACACCCTAACACCATTTATTAACCCTTTACAGCCGGCTCCTTGCCCGCATAGTTCATCAGAGACGTCAAACACAAGATATGGACAGTTCCGCTTTCAGGCAGCAGCTGATAAAGAGAGTCGCAATAGTTAACGGGGGGAACCGAGGGCATGACAAAGTGAACAACTGACACCAAGAAATGTGAATAACGGGTCCTTCAAATATTTAAATTTAAAATTCGTTTTTTTTTGTTTCCGTGAAAGTGTTAATATTTATAGACGGTAGAAATATGACTGCGACATACGGGTGCTACTAAAGGGGTTGGACGATATGGGGGTTCTATGGAGGTTCTATGTGGGCGATATCGGATGAGTTATCAAGTGAGTGTATACAAATGAATACTTATTGCATTTTCAAGAAAGTTTCTGACATCCAAACCATAATTTTAAAATGGAAATAATAAGCAGGTGAAAGAATATTTTTAAAAATGTAATATATAAAACAAATTGTAAGGTGTGCCTATGTTCCTAGAAATCAAGAGTGTGCAATGATTCTTAATGGAACTTGGCATGAATGTTGTAAGATATAATAAAACTTACCGCCACAAACAAAGGTATAACAAAGGTAGCCCCCTTTTTGTTTTCCGACCATTCAATATGTAGGGCAGATGATGATAAGAGTGTCATGTGGCCAGCATGTGTGCGGCCAACGGTGTTAACTTCCAATTAGGGTTGGACGGACTCAAAAGCGTACTAAAATCACATAGTTCAAAAACCCAATCTGCACCGCGATTCGAACTGAGACCCGGCAGTTTAAAAATTTATAAGAAAAAATGTTTTATTTCTGGTTTTAATCTTTGTTTAATTAACACGGGAAACGCCTATCTGATATATAGGCCCTCTATACTAATTGAGTAAATCTGTTGCGCTGGACGAAAACACTTTTCTATATATTTACATTATCCTAAATGTTGATCTTACAGTCGCAGTACGTTAAATGTATTATTGCTAAATGTTAACTGAGTATATTAACTGTATTATGGCTGAATGTTAACTGAATTGTGGCTAAATATGAACTGGTTTAGGGTTGCAATAGAGTCAGTCTAAACTATTTAGTATGTGGGCTATTTTTAATATGATGTTTACAATTAAATAGCTACTTTGACGATTGAAGCCGGAAATGCTACTTTAGTTCCAGTCTAGGTTACTTGAATGTATTTCTATTGTATTTGTTTTCAATATAGCTGGTTACTACCGCAGTATATCTTGTATTTTCCTAAATGACATATTGATGTAACGACAGACTTAAAACACATGCAATATTACAGAAAAAAAATGTATCTTTGATAATTACACAATGATTATATATCTTTATATTATATTGTTATTGTAATAGTTATAATTTATATTACCAATTTCATTGTTATAACTTTTCATTTATTTTCATCTTGATTTTGCGTATATTATTATTGTTAGTAATTTTGACTGCTTTCGTTGCATTTGTGCTTTGTGGCAAATCAAATAAAATTGTGAAATTGATACACAATGAAACAACCTGCTCACAACTTCAGAATCATAAATATGTCAAGCGCGATACGGATGTGAGTCATCAAATGCTTGACTTTAACATATCGCATGTTGTACCCCCCCCCCTTTTTTTTTTCCCGTCCCAGCGCCCTCTGGATCCATTGTCACAGGCTCAATATGTCCAGTTCACTTATAGCTTAGCGTTGTTGCAGATTGTATTATATTTATATTTTTTGAATATTTAATATTTCCCTGAAGTTTATATCTCATCTCAAAAGTTTTTGTTGTTTTATTGGTGTGGTTTTAGTTGAATTTTATTGTTTGAATTCAAATCCACCTTGTTCATATTCGTTGTTGTGATTTTTATGCTATCCTTTTTTTTTAATGTTACATCGTATTTATGACACTCGCCTACTCTGCACCCCTCGATCACTGCAATCAAACATACAATCATGTTGTAGGACGTATTACAAAATTAAAGAAATAATACAATTAACCGTCAATACTAAACTTTGAAATAATCTATAAAGTATAATGTAAGCGTTTAGGCAGGGTCGGCCTTTCAAATCACTGCAACTAAAGCGGACGCAATGAGCCCTGAACTTTCATATGCCCCCGCTATTTCTAGGTGTAAATTATTAAATTAACTTATAATAGGGGTCTTGCGACTTTCAAGTAGCTTCTGGAAATCTGAAATTGCTAACTATACGAACAATAATTGAACAATTTCTGAAGTTATTAAAGATCTGAAAACTCATAAAACTCTCCAAATTGTCATTTTGGGGTGTCAATCAATATGAATAACGTCGATCCTTCGCGAGATTTATAAAATAATGGAATTTTCAAATTTCATTCAATAGATAGGTAATGAAGGACGAGTTTGTTTATTGTCTAAAAAAAAACAATTTTACACTTATTATCTTTATCCCTACCCAGAGTGGGTACCGAGCAATCCGTTTCGCATAGCACCCCGCAATAGTTAGGACCGTCCCTGCGTTTAGGAACTGTATAACTTTTTCATATTATTAATGCATATAATTTTGTTGACATGTTCAGATGCCTTGTTCAATACCTGAGTCATCTAAATAATAAACTTTCCATATGGTTTATCCTTTCTCATTAAACCGATATATATTCCAATTGATTATAACATATGAACTATTCATCTCAAAAATAGGGGTTCAAATTATGTACTATATATAAACAAAATAATTGTATTAGAAAAGGTCAGGCATAGCTATTAGTTTTAGTTTTTGCACAATAGTTTTATATTAATAGAACATTTGGTTCTTTGGTTGTGTTCCTACATGAGTTCCCAAGTTTTATTATTCAAATATTAGTTAAAGAAAAGCAAAAACGACATATTCAAAAATAAATAGCTAGCGTAGATTTCATATTGCGTATTGTTCGGGACCTCCCCTGGACTCTTTTATGCATCGACAAAAGATCAAATTTGCGGTTACAAAGTTGGTAACAGAGTATCATATTAAAAGTGTTTTTCTGTGGTCTGTGTGAGGCCCTGCTCAGGTGTGCTATATGATCGTTCTGATGTGAAATTTGGTTTCTGCGAGAGACGATGGTTTAGAAGGCGCTGAAGATTAAAACACACACAAAAAAAAAGTTTTCTCAGTGTGGAGATAATTCAAGGAAAAACAATTCAGAAAGGGAAACCTACGGATGTATGTAACTTTAATTTTATAAACATTTGCTTCATAGTGCGCTGTTAAAATTCGAAAATCAATGATTGTAAATCTTATCTTATCTTATATAATACAGACGTTACTTCAAAAAAGATGATTACGTCCTACGCGTCATGCATTCAGTCATGCATATTTACCAGTGACTTAAATTCTGCCAAGTCACTGGTTAGCTCAGGCAAACCATTCCATGCCCTAATGGCACTAGGGAAGAAAGAGCATTTGTACAGATTTGTCCTAGCATATGGGAAGAGGAATGTGCCTTTATCTTTGTGTCTTTCTGAGTATTTTATAATGTTTTGTTTTTGTATTTGAAGATTATTTTACTTTTGTTTATACTCGCCAACTGTAACGAATTGACAGTTGTAGACTCGAGAACACAAAGAAATGGAGTAATTTTAAAAGTAACCAATTTTTTTTTTAATTTTAATTCAAACTAAACATTTAGAACTTTAATTCAGTCACGATCTCATTGCATAAGCAGTTGTAAAGTTCCCCTTTCAGACAATGTGGTCTATTAAGCAGATGATGTAGCTTTCATCTTTTTCTGAGGCCCATTTTTAACGAGGGCTTTATATGGCCAGCATAACGACCAGTCGTCTTTACTTTTCCACAACTAATGTCAGGAACCTGCATACCAGAGACGGTTGGACTAAGAGGATCCCTAAAGATCCCGAAATTAAAAACCCTAGTCTTCACCAGGATTTCAACCTGGAACCCTCTGGTTAGAAAGCCAAGCTAAAAAAAATATATATTCAAAATCTTATATTAATTGCTGAGCACTTGTTTAGCCCTGTAAAATTTGAAAAAAAAAAAAGAGTATATTTCTGTAAATAACTTTTACTATGAAAATCTCCGATACATATGCATCAGTCGATGTCCTAGCATAAGAAACAACTAGTTTAAGATAAGAATTGAGTCTATCTGTTCTCCAATTTGAGAACCTGTTGCCATGCTAAAAGCTCTAATGAAAACTCCATAAATCCGTCTTGTTCTAAGGCGCCACATTTGTGTGCCCTTGTTTAAATTCCCCGCCATTTCTTAACATTTCCGGTCAACCAGCCCAAAAAAATATATATTAATCAAAACAATCCTTAATGTGCTTCAACGTTTCCCCTTCCTACCCATTGAGCCTGAGGCTGGTGCCTCCCGGCCTCATTGAAACATCCTCTTTGTACACAATATATCCTCCTCTCTTAACTATTTTATAAATAAGAAAACAAGGGAGGATGGAATTAAGGATAAAGAGAGTGAGTGAGAGGAATAAGAAGAGTGAGAGACTAAGATTTAAAGAAAAATACGTGGAAGGGGGGGGGAGTTAGGGAGGTAACAAGATTACTACATCGGTAAATAGGTTCCCGGGGCGGCCAGTTGATTTCATTGATGGCTAATTCTGGGCCCAACGCTGGCGGCCCGCGAACTCCACAACACGAGAATCTTTCAGGCTCAATTTGTTGGTTGGGAGATGAAAGGTGCATAAAGAATTAGATTGTTGATAAATAGATTTCTTGCCTCCCTGCACTTTCCTCCGGGATGTCACTCTTTATTTAAATGCAAATTAGGCACCCCTCCTCCCCTCTACCCCGTTCGGCGTCGGGTAACTTTAAAAATCTCTCCCTCTCTTACTCTCTCCCTTTCTCTCTCTCTCTCTCTCCCTTTCTCCTTCAAGCTGCCTGATAATGGCCTTTGTGCCTTCACAGCTACCACAAGAGAAGAGAAGATAGATATTGCAGTTTTTGAATGACTAATTTGTTGGCTTGGGAGGATACACAAAAAGCGAGGGGGAGAGTTCCTCCCCCAAGAGATTTGCGATGTGGTCAAGGCGCCAGCAAATGGCTTTGCCCTTTTTGTGACATGGTCTAAATCAGTGATTCCCAAAGTGGTCCCTGTGGACCCCCAGGGGTCCACGGGGACTTCCAAGGGGTCCACGAAAGTGAAAAAAAGAATTGGGGGTCCATGACATGCAAATGGGGTCCACGAGAGTGGATCTCATTTAAGAAGGAATTGAGTTTAAATCTCACATTAATGAAATCACCTATTATATTATTCAAATATACATTATTTATACTTTATTATAGCTAGGCCATTAAATTGTTATTATATTATTGGAATGAAAAACATATTTTAAATTTTAATACCTCATTTAAATAGCTTAATTTGTTCTAGAGATAACTAATATATAACATGGCTGAATTTAAATATAAAATAGTCGATGATGTTAATTTTCTAAAATTTTTTCTTCTTTTTTCGTCGAACTTATATTGCCTATGAGTCTTTTATTTAACAACCTTTTATGTAATGATACCATGAAACCATCAAAGCTGGAGGATCGTTGGAGACAAAGCCACCATGATAAGATTTGAAAAACTAATGAACACTCTATGATTAAGTTAAGAAAAGATCTACAATTAACAAAATATTTGTTTTCAAATTTTTAGGAAACTAAAATGGTTTGCTGTGTCTTAAAATATCTTGCAAAATTATGAAAACGACACATAATTGGCGAAAAAAAAATGAATGATTTAGCCAGCCGCTGAAGTTTTCAAAACTATTTTTTACACAAACCTGCATATGATATTTGCTAAGTATTCTTCTAAGCAACAAATAGTTAAAAGGTCTATATATGAACCGAGTTGTGCCTGTAATGAAGCATTTTTGGACACATGTTCGTTTATTTATGGATAAAGAAATTCACGACAAAATTTCTCTTTTTGAAAAAAGAAATTCTCATTATTATTTATAGTTCTGATGTGAAAAATTATAGGTGGTCCTATCGGGATAGTTTTTAATAGGTCTTTCTTGTATATCGAATGAGAGCTTGTCCATTTCTCGTTTTTACAATTCACTATTAGTTTCTTAATTTCTTCCGGATAGAGTGCGATGTTTAAGTGTGTATTGTCACATTAGGCAAGTGTGTCAGCCTTCTATTTCCTTCTATTTAAACATTGGAGAACAGTGTTATTGCTGTTGTTGTTGAGCTTTATAAGGTCACAAAATATGTTTTGTAAAAAATCTTTTGGGTGTTCCTTCAGATTCTGTAGATAATTACATCCTAGCACAAACCTCCCGACAGATGCGAGCAGGGTGACCACCAAACGTCAGTCCAGGCATCATGAGTTGTTTTATTTAGGAGGCATCAGAGTTTGTCAAGCTTTTAAGGACTATTTTTATATTAGTCAAGAAAAAAATTAACTGTTTGGTGAACTTTACTGATTCGCTAGCCTGATAGCCGTTAGCTCCAGTGCTCCTATTTCTTTTCTGTGGTTGTCATAGAGCTCATTAGTTATAATGCTCTTAATTTTTAAATTATTTTTTGTCCATTGGGCCATTCAATGAGTATTCCAGCTCCTTCGTTTGTGGTTGCTTTCTGAGAACAATCCATGAAAACTCTGTTAGGGCAATGGTATTGTAGAAGAGTTCACTAAATTCTTGAGCTCTGTTGGAATATAGCTAAACATTTCTTTCTAATGTAAGTATTTGCAAACGACATATTTCTGAAAACAATATATTTCTCTATACAGCTGGCCGAGTCAACCTTATCTGGTAATGATGTATTTTTTTATTCAAATTATTATGGCTCAAGAAATCCACAAAAAAAACACATCTTTGTGAAACAACAAATCTCCATATGAAAAATAATCTCTGTAGCAATGGAAGTCGAGCTTGCAAACCTTTAAAAACAAAAAGTTTCCATTTTGTTTAGTGATAGCTAACGATGCATATTAACTGTTACATAATGGGTTTAAATTTCAATTTTGTTAATATTTTTTGTTTGTAAAAACTTAAAATGTAGTTTTAACATATATTTTCACTCCTCATGTCACTGGTTGGAAATTATTTAAACAAAATGTGTAATTTGAAATTGATGAATTTTCAAAAATTCAATATTACTTAACAGGGGGTCCACGGAAAACCAGAAAACATGTCAAGGGGTCCACGAGACAAAAAAGTTTGGGAACCACTGGTCTAAATAGTACATTTAACTTAGTATAAGGTTCCTATGCTCCGTTGGTTGAGATGGGGGAAAAAAGGTCGTTTTTTTGGTCAAGTTAAAAAGTAGTTATTGTTTTGTTAATTTTTTCAGTTCTATTAGCTAACAAAAAGTGATTAAAGGAAACGTGCTGGCCCCTTGACATCCTCGTCCACAGTTGAGCTTAGAAAGAGTTGTAGAGAACTTGCTGGATGGAAGTGGTGAAGTTTATCTCTCAGAGTTCTGAAAAAGGTTTTAAAGCACGGCATAACATAACGAAGTTTTTATGCTTATAGTGATTAGAATGTCAAAGATTAGTACTAATTGTAAACTAGACTCACTAGGGTGGTGTTTATAGAGATATATGGTCAACTTATGTTTCGTTTTTAAAATCTCCTAGTACACTGTACATGTGTGATGGTCACTATTTCAATCATATTTTAAAAAGTGTTTTTTTTTTCTTCTGTACCGCGCCCACCCCATTAATCATTACACGTCTGCCTGACATTCCAGACAGCAAGACCCCTACGCCGCCACTGAATGATTTTTCGAAGTTCGTATCCGTTTGTCCAATCTGCAGTCCAGACTCCCTCTCAGACACACAAAGATAAGCGTGTGGTCAATGTCTATGAAGTGGACTTATTCATTCAATAATGTGTCATCTTCACCTATAAGGTATAGGGCTAGGCAAACATATGCAATTAAGATTTTATTTAAACATATTTTTATTTTTACATCGCATTTCTCGAAATGAAACCCACATTGTTCGCCGCCACTGAGAACATTGAATGTGTCCACCATTTATTTAAATTTATTTATCATGAATCCTTTGTACACGTTAAACACTATAAACATTCTTTTTTTAACACTGCAGCCTATATTATATGTATATCAAACTCTTTGACATGTATCGTGGAACATAAAGTGGACAAGAAGTCTTATGAACTATTGATAAAAAAAACTGTTTAAGTATTTTATTTTTTTTAACATAATGTTATTGTATTTTTTCCTAGACTGAATACTACTAAACATTTCACGTGCAAATAATGAGTGAGTCTGGTGTGAATGTATATTTTGGTTTTCTGTTTTTTGTAGACAAAGTTCCTTATGCATAAAAAATATTTTTCGTATCATTATTAGTACCAGTGTTGTGCATTGACTATATGAGTGAGTACTAAAGATAAAGGCACCAATTTATTTATCTGTAGAAGTTAAAAAAAATATGAAGTGAGGCATACACGTGTAATAACATAATGTATACACCTATGAAAGTATGTTATTGACATTGCAATAATAATAAAGCAGTTCTGTTTCGTCCAATAGAGCAACAAAATTAAAGTCTATACTTTCTTATTAGGTCTTTTTTTTTTTTCCAGAACAGAGTAAAAGTGTCAAGATAGAATAGGGGTAGTTTTGTATTGCGACAATGTCAAGCTAAAAAAAAGTGTGTGTGTGTGTGTGTGTTTGTGTGTGTTACTGATTGTATGTGTTTAGATTTGGAGAAGTGTGGCTGAAAGTCAATGGACCTCAATCAGCAGTTAGTGTGGCCAGAGTGGTCAGTTTAACTCGTCTTACTGTTAATCGACGACTTTGTTTTGAAAGCTCGACGAATTGGTCTATACGTCACTATAGTACTCTGTCATACTAACTTAGGAGTTTTAGAGTCAAAGTAATAGATGTCTAAAGGGAATCGACATATAGAATTATATTTGATCAGAAGGATAGTTTTAACATTCAAATTTTTTTTTCAAAAAATTAATGCTTTTAATTAGTGTTATTTAATTACACGTTTACTGTTATATATCTACAAGTATTGGTAACTAGAAATAATGCTTTTAATTAGTGTTATTTAATCAAACGTTTACTGTTATATATCTACAAGTACAGAAAACTTGAATTTCGCAATGCTAATTACTATATAGCCGACTGTGTATTTTAAATTGTACTCTGTAATGATAGTCTTTCTTCAACAGGCTTAGAACAAAGGGCGACAACCTATATTCTCCATCGCTGTTATTGCAAAGCCAAGGGAGACCAACTTATTTACATTAAATTTGTCCAATGCGTGAATAATTGAAGCAATTAAAAAGTCAATTCCGACTAAGTGTGAATTAATTACAAATCTAATACCAAATGGTGTTGACCTGGGAAGCAGACATTGGAATGCCTTGAGTAAACCACTAGGCCTTCCCACAGCTATAACCAGTTAATTTTGGTACCGACATTCCGCAATATTAGTTGCATATGTAAAAAGGTATTGCTAGTCAAAACAGAGTATGAAACTGAAATGACTGACTGTTTTGGCGCTTTTTCAGTTATAAAGGACATTTCGTTACACATTTTTAAACAACAGACAGTCGGTTAGAAACGTCAAGATATTTGTGTGTCTGGGTGTTTAAGCGCTTGTTGTGTATAACAATAGACTCTGAGTCCACCCAACTTTACCATACGTTAGGGGAAGTAATGGCAGTAAGTTGTGCTGGCAACATGACATCCTCGTAAACCGTCGGGTTATAGAAACAGTGAACTTTAAGTCTGTCCCTATAGATTGTTAGGTCTGAAGGGGGTACCTTATAGCCTAATTAATTAAATAATAAGGGCAAGGAGTCAAAGGTCAAGTACTGAGACCCCCTCCCCTTGTTTATTTTTCTTCTTTCCAGTACCTCTCACCTCAATCGATAACACGGCCACGCAGACGCCCCGTGGGTTGAAAGGATCTCGGCAACTACAGCACCAAAAGAAACAAAAATGTCGGCCTATGCCTGTAACTAAGTTTAACTGGCATTTGACCATATCTAAATGAAATATTGGAAAGGGGGGGGGGGCGTCAAGGCAGGGCGGCGTTCTGTAGCATTATCATTCCAGTGACCACTGTCCGCAAGACATTGAACAAAGGGAGGGGGGAGGAAGGCTTAGTATGGTGTGTTGGCTAAGGTCAAGGGTCGTGTGCAAAGTAAAACCTTTCAAATAAATATTTGGTAGACCACAGTGAGAAGGGAGCGGAAATGGGGGCGCGCAAGCATAGCAGGGGCAGGGGAAGATAAATTACAGGGGGAGATAATGAGAATGAAATTCTAATAAGTGACCAATGTGCTCAGTGACATTTTTTTGTTTGTTTGTTCCTGGTGATGACTCACTGTGTTAAGTTGGAACATTCCTCTGGTCTGAAATCATAAAAGAGAGATTGGACGAGCTGAAGTATTGAAGCATGTAGTTGGGTATTGGCCCTTGCCCTTGTTTGAAGTTCCATAGTTTAAATTCAATTTTACAAATTGAAATCTAATTGTACAAACACACGCACACAGATACTATCGAAATTGGCAGAGTACCAGAACACACGAACACACATTCAAGTGTGTTGATGTCATCAAACACTCACACGTTTACACGCTTTTCTCTTTCCGAAACATGTTGAAAAATTGGTCAAGTTAAATGAGCATGGAAAATTTGATTCGCTTGGTAAATGAATGACCATACAAAGTGACAAGTTACCAAAGTCTGAGTGATTGAGCCGGCCAGGAGAATTGATTGAGGGAGTAAATAATGAATGATTGTGTGGAGCCTTGACACATTTACTTTACAATCTAGATCAACATATCTATTTATTATAGCTAATGCTTTAGAATTACATTTATAAAGTAAATAAAAAAAATATTATTAATATTGAGCGAAAATAAGGGTCTATATAGTACAATATTATTATAAAGCTTTCATCAGCTCTGTCTGTTTGTCTGGTAAAAAATATGTAAACCCAAACTCTTGGGTCAAGTTGACATTTTGCACAATTATTTCTTTTCCATGACAAAACAAGAATCAATAAAACGAAACAAAAAAAAAACTAACATTTAGTTAATTAAATATTGGTAATTACTTATTAAATTTTGTTTTGAATCTCAAAAAATGGAAAGAAATTGTACTTGACTGATTGGGTGCTATACTTTGAATTTGTCCCCTTTATACTTTGTAGAGAGAAAGGTTTGAAACTAACAATAGATTACTATAAAACATCCTATTTCCATAAGCCTTCCTTAGCAGAGTGACTAAAGTACCATCCCAATAGTCCATTCTAACTCCCCCCACACCTGTCCCAACTAGACCTGACAAGAGATAGGACCACAGTGTATTGAGAAAGGTCAAAGATGAAATAGTGCTTAACAAGAACAATTGGTACATATCTTTCTAATTGCACAGATTTCCTTTACTTAGTCTAGTTCTATTACAAATGTAATGACATATCCAGACTATTTAATATAAAACTACGCCTAATATCAGCTTTAATTTTTTTTTGAAGTACTTTATATATTTATCTTGTATATATTATATTGATTCATACTTTAGAAACCAACACAAAGGATATACAGAAGATGGGGCAAGGATAAATCGGGATATAAAAATAGACCAAGGATATGTTTACGATTAAATAAGCATAGACCAAATATAGACGATTCATATATAGACCTAAGAAGTGCAGAAGAAAGATCAAGCCTATATAAATGGGTGTTGGATATCTTGGACATTAAATGCCTCTCGCATATATCCTTGGCCCATCTTTTGTATATATTTGGTGCTGTTGTTTTTTTAATTATAAATTAATATATAGTAGGCCAGATACAGACTCTTGATATACAGTGGAAATATCATAGATAAACCAATAATATACTTAAAAGAAATATAGAACGTAGACTAAGAATAGAGTGCAAATACCAAGGATAAACCAGTAGACCCTGAATAAAGAATACAAAGGGAAAGGCCTGGAATTTACTAAGAATTTAAAAAAAACAACACTAAGTATAAATTAAGGATATATTTTTTTTAAAGGAAATACTAAATGTTATACAGGTTAGTAGGCCTTAGGGGTAAGTTATTGGTGCCATACAGAAACAGGAGGGACCAAAAGTGGGGAGTGAGATTTCTTTCCCTTATGGTTCTCTCAAACTCGATTACCTCCCCTCCCTGCACACACACCCCCTTCCTCCCCTCCCTACTCCCCCCTCCTTTGTTGGACGAATGAGTAAATGAAGGGTGAGGAATGTTGACAGAGAGGCGCAAGACACGTGTTGGCGTGAGACACACACCATAACAAGTGAACGTAGACATGACGAAATGTTATAAGAAATACTGTCAATAAACAAGTTATAAAACAAATATTGTCAATATACACGTTTTAAAAGAAATACGGTCAATAACACGTTACATAAGAATACTGTCAATAACAATTTATAAAAGAAAGACTGTCAATAACCCGTTATAA
>JADKLZ010000130.1:32784249-32807047 GCA_021533235.1 Biomphalaria straminea | reverse complement strand
CAGCGCCCCCCTGCTGCCACCGCTGCTGCCATGGCGCTACCCCCAAGATGGAGCGCAGACGCCGAAGCAAATTGGCTAATTTCTACGCAATTTTCTTAATGTAACGCAAAAGAAAATACTGTTCAGTAAATGAAATGGAAATGTTTATACTAAATAATCTCCCTTCTTTTAAATAATAAAATAAAGAATGTCTTGTGAAGTCTCAGGTATACCAGTTTTTTAAAATCCCCCTTTCACAAAAGACACAACAAAACGCACACACACAGATCCCCTCCCCACATACACACACACACACTTTTCGTTCATTTAAGCTACCATCCTAACACCCAACTGAAAAGTCCCGCTTCTGCATCTCAGGCGAGAAGATAGAACGCAAAGAAGATATTAATAATAACAACATTACAGCGATTAGTGCTCCACGATTATAATCTTGCTTACTGCTTCGAAGAACATATTGAGAAGGGGGAAAAAAAATCTTATTTGGCACGTAGACCTTTTGACGTGTGTTGGTATTTCTGTGTTGAACTTTAAACGCACGTTTTTTAAAGACATAAAAAGAGGCTAAATTAATGACTAAACTTCAAAAATAGTAAAAAAAAAAAAAAAAAAAAAAGAAAAAAAAAATTGGCAGCGAGCAAGGCCAGACAAAAATGATGATCTAGTTAAAAGTAGCTGTTTCTAGCACCAACTAACGAACTTTTCAAAAGATCAGTTGGCATCAAAGATGATTAAACATTCTAACCTTTATTTAATTTTGGCAGCGTTTTTAAGTTAAATAAATAGAAGGAGGTCAAATAAATTTCAAACGATTTAGACTTTTTCGCTCTATTTGTTTTTGTTTCTTTTCTCTTTCTCTTTCCCCCTCCCCCTGTCTCTATCACACACACACACACACACAAACAGACACACATTCAATCCTTTGAAGTCCTAGAAATTGGATGACTCTAAGACACTGAGAACGTGGAGTCTAAATATCTGAGCTTATGATAGTCTAGTGTTGACAATGTTTTTGGTCTTAGTAGACATAAGAAAACTTGGGAATGGAATAAAAAAACTTGGAAAATGTAAATCATTTGTGATTTTCGTGATAACTTTTCAGTCAACTTTATTCATTATAAGCTACACTTTTCTATAACTATGTAATACTTTCATACCACTATCAGTTTCCTACGATGATTGTAATTTTAAATAGTTTTTTAAGATTTAAAAAAAAATATAGTAAACAATGAAAGGTAAAGATGGATAACTTCCTCAGTAGAAAAAAAACCGCTAATATTTTTATTATTATTTGTTGCTTGTCTGTCCGTCACGTCTAGATGTCACAAAAAGTGCACGCTATTGAGTTATTAAGTTATTATTAAATTAAACCATTATAACTTATATTACAGGTTTTTTCCGCGGCCTCATGTTTTCCACGGCCTCATGTTTTCCACGGCCTTATGGAAATCTTCTGGAATCATAAAAATCTCCTGAAAAATAGACAAAATTATCATATGGGACGTCATTCAATTACTCCAGATTAATAGCTCACAAAGATGTATTGAACAATTTGGTAATATTGCTATTGCTATAGAGATCGAACTATGTAGGTAACAGAATGTTGATGATATACTGTATGACTTCGCTACACGCAAGGCTAGAGGGCGCGGTGGCTGAGCGGTAAAGCGCTTGGCTTCCGTACTGGAGGTCCCGGGTTCGAATCCTGGTGAAGACAGGGATTTTTATTTCGGGATTTTCGGGCGCCCTTGAGTCCACCCAGCTCTAATGGGTACCTGACATTAGTTGGGGAAAAGTAAAGGCGGTTGGTCGTTGTGCTGGCCACATGACACCCTCGTTAACCGTGGGCCACAGAATCAGATGACCTTTACATCATCTACCCTATTGACCAAAAGGTCTGAAAGGGGAACTTTTACACGCAAGGCTCGTAAAGTTAATTTGATGGTGATATTGTACATAGTAAAAACTGAATAAAATGCAAAGACGAATTTATTTTCGAATATAAAATCTTAATTTTCACTTTTTATCCTTATCCATAACCAGAGTGGCCCACGCTATCCGTTTCGCACAGGGCCCCGTTTATTGTTAGCACCGGCCCTGTCAGTTAGCCACCCAATATGGCGTCATAGACAGTTGATTGATTTCAATATATTAAACTATCTTTCTCTTCTTATTTTCTTATGTTTTTGTCCATTATATCGCCACCACATTTTTTCATATCTTCTCTTCTTTTTTTCTCTCACTGTATTTAATTGCATAAAAAACGTCAACCAGAAATAAAAAATTTACTGTAAACAAAGAGAGGATAACTGTGACGAATTTTCAATCATCCAATAATAATAAACTGTATTAGTCTCGCTCTCTTTCTCTCTCTCTTTCTCTCTCTCTCTCTCTCTCTCTCTCTCTCTCTCTCTCTCTCTCTCTTCCTTCAAAACTATATTTCCACCAATCTAAGTTATCTATCTATAAATCCATACATCGCTTTCAACTAGAAAAGATACAATTTTTCTACTTTACTTTTATTACTTGTACATATATATATCATATATATCAGCTTCAATTATAACGTCCATTTTTTTTTATCATTTTTATTTCGACGATAAAAAAACATTTGTTTTCGTCATTCACAACTATTTTATTTAGCAATAAATATAATTTTAAATATTCTTTTTTTTTTTTCTAAATAGTCTCTGGTCTCTGTACATAAATTAACATGGTCTAATTACTGTAATTATCTAATTAATTGACTTCCATTATTTTCATGAATACTACTGTCAAAGGTTAAAATTCATGTGGGATTTTTGCAAATGACCTAGATCTGGACTATTTTTAGGCTTCTGGAAATTTTTCACTCGGACACAGAATCTCAGTAATTACGTGTCTAATTAATTCATTTGATTTGCACTGACATACTAAAGTCAGTAAGTCACAGAGAACTGGCACGAAAATTATTTCATATTGTTTGGTGCAAGACCACATAAATCGCCCCCTTTTTCAACCAGAGGCGGAGTTAGGTGGTAAAGAGTGGGACAATTTAATCGAATTGTATTAACGGTATTAAAGATTTATGAACCACGTCTGTTGCTATTCCGTTACGGTATTACTTTTTTAAAAACTAGAACGTGGCTTCAACATTTATTGTCCATGGGCGGATCCGTCGAGGGCCGCCTCTGAGTTTGTGTGATAACACTAACTCTCTTTTTAAACTTTTTGTGTTTGCAAACCAGTGTTAGCAGATACGCCAAGATACATTGTATCCTTACTTTGAACTGGTGAAGTGTCACAGAAATGTCATCACGCTATCATTAATTTATTTTTAGATTTTAAAATTACGGCCATGTGACTTTTGTGACATTCAACTCAACTGACGGAGACAATGTTTCTGATTGACTAAATTCATCACTTTCCACTCCACCCCCCCTCTTCTCTTTATTTTTCAAGTCTGACCTTCACTAAATAGGATGTGTGGCTAAAAATCTAGTCAAGCCAGAGAAGAAAGAAGCTTAAAAGTTAGTAAAGCATCAAAGCGTGTTTCGACAACACTTTCATTCTAAAACTTGATCATTTTAAAATGAACAATTACCGATAATTTCCACGACTTTCCCTTTTAACGCCATAATTTTCCAGATTATCTCTCCAACAATACAAGGTACTGTTTCAACCTGATAAGTGAAATTGAAAGAGAGGAGAGGGGGAGGGGAATTGAAGGGGTTTGAGGAGGAGGGGTGACGAATCTATTGAACAGACGCGTAATTTATTTTTTTATTCTTTAAAAAGATTTTGATCAGCTGTTAGCGTGCTTCCATCAATTTGAATGGAACCTCAAAGACCTAAATAATTGCACAGACACACAAAATAATGCTCAGGAAGATTTTTTTTTTTTTTGCACTTTATGTTCAAATTGACAGCAGGCTAGATACGGTTCATTGCTTTGTTGTTGTATCAGATATGTGTGAAAAAAGAGAGAGCTGATGTTTCAAAGATCGATAGACACTCGTTCAAAAGTGACAACGCATTTTAAATGACAATAATAAAATTAAGTTAAAAAGCACTTTAATCAAACTCTCTCTCTCTCTCCCTCTCTCTCTCTCTCTCCTTTGGCTGGGTTGAGTTTCATTTAATTAATTGAAAAATTGAACTATTAGTTAAAGTTGCGACCTGCATTATTTGACACACCTGATGCGGACGAAGTCGTTGTCCACCGGGGGTCTATTTAATTATTTTTTTTTGTTGTTTTTTTTTCACCACGTGCGCCTTCAAGCACGTGTTTCATGACCTTGGCTAATTAAAATGATAACACTTTTAGTATATGGATAAAACTTACTGCTCGAAGCTCTGGGCTTTGTTAAAATACGTTTTGTTTTACTGATTCATATGTGATTGTCTCGTACGAACATTAAAGTCTACGTTTGTTAAAACCAGTGTTTGTTTATATTCATGGTAGGGGCTGATAGGGCTAGATTTAATGCTTTGTAAAAACAATAAAAAACAACAACAACAACCTTTCACTGCCCTCTACTACACATTAAAGCTTAATTTTCTAAAGAACAAGTAGACAATGTTTAGGTCAGTGGCATGACCTGGTTGACTATCAGTCAAGGGGGCTCGAGTTCAGATCCGGACTCAAACTGAGTCATGTTTGCTGAGCGCCAGTTATCCCCCTTCCTCTAGTACGCAAAAGAGATAGGACCGTATTGGACCGTGACCTCCGTGATTGGACTCACTGAGTATGCTTCAACGTGAAAGATGCGCTTTAGTGCTTAACAAATGTATTTTTTAAACAATGTGTTTACCATAAAAACAATAATTAAGCTTGTCTTCGTGTCAAAAGATTAATGAGCTGTGACCTACATATTTTGCCACAAACAAGGGCAAGCCTAACCATTGTCTGCCTGTGGTAGATTTAGGCTTTCTTTTTACGGTGTTTACCATAGAAAAGTTATTATTAAATATTCATGGCTCTAAGAAAGCTTATAAATATTTTCTTAGATAGAAAACTTATCCTTAAGTGTTGATGACACATAGAAGCCTAATCTACAATAAAAGAAATGGATTATGGTGTCACGTAAACATGTTTGTATTCTGCACAAGTCAAGGTCACTTCCCCCAGCCAAAATAACCCAGCAACTATTTTTAGATTGTTCCAGGAATTTATATTTTTTGTTTGTTCCAAGAATCTCAGTCACATGACCTGGATGCGTCGATGTGATTGGTTGAAAGGGATTAGTTGAGAACGAGTCTCCCGGGCAAAGATAGCTAGCTCAGTTGGGGCCTAAATCTTGTTGAAATCAGGCGCATGTAAATTTGTAGATCTAGAATATTTAAGAAAGTATGCCTTTGTCGATTTGCAAGCTCTATTAATGTTTATTTGTACATGGCTGTACTTATGTTGAGTTTAAATAAAAGTTCCAGTATTTATTTATCAAGGAATTTACTCAGTTGAATCATAGATCGTCATTGTTCAATATTATTATTAAAATTACAATTCCCGGTGGCACAAGACTTCTCTCCTAACAGCTAGCGACATCTAACAACACCACAAGAACAGATCGTGACGTCAAGCACTAGAGAGAGAGGCTTGTGACAATGGCAAGTTATGCAATTCTAGATCTGGTAAGCTTTTGCATTATTAATACCAACACACAATAACGTAAATTACAATGATACTCTGCCAGTGTAAGCTACACGGAACAGAACCAGGGGCGGACTGGCTATATGGGCATTCGGGCAAATGCCCGGTGGGCCGGCACCCTAATGGGCCGGTAGGGTTACCTAAAGGGTCTCATGAATGCCATTTGGTCACATATTGAATTGTTAAAGGTCTTATAATTATAATATTCCCTTATTAAAGTGGCCCTCTGAGCGTCTTGTTTGAAAAGAGTATTTTACAGACTCAACACACTAATTTCTTTTAGTATATTTCCCGAAATAATGTAATAGTCTACATCCGTAGACAGTGCTACTGTAGGCTTCATCTTTTTCGGACCTACACACTTAGCGATGAAAAAGCAACATAAGGGCTAGATTTCTTATAAAAATAAAGAGTATGCCTACAGTTATGGATACATGATTAAACTTAACATAAAGATTATGTGGACAGGTAGGCCTATAATTGGAGGCCCATCGTATAATATACAATTTATGGGCCGAATTGTTATAGTAATGCCTGGACCGATTTTGACACACAGTCCGCCCCTGAACAGAACACATACTTACTCTTTGTGATTTAATTAATAGATTTGAGATTCATTAACTTATCTTACAAAAACATGCCGAAAAATTGTTTTCAATTTTTTTGGTGTGTTGTGACAGGACATCTTATCTTCGGTAACCAAGACAACAGTAAACAAATTATTCTAAGGGTTAATTCTTTCAATTATGCGCCTTTTCGTTTATCTGTTGTTGACTGTCACTGTTGTCAAAATGTCTGCCAGTGTGTCGTCTGCTACAAGGCATAACCCGCCAAATATGTCGAAGAAACACAATTATGACAAAGAAAACAAAAAAATTAAAAAACAAAATTCATAATTATGGGGAACAAAAAATCTCCGATTGTTTTTAGATCAAGGTCTGAATGAAAACACTATTCTTCGATTACACCAATTACAGTAGCGACAGCGTATTCATTGTTTTCCCGCCAGTCTCAAGACCGGCGCGAAGACTTGAAATGAAAAGTAAACGTCTGCAATCTAGCGAAGGTAAGCAGACGAGATAAACATGGCGTTAGTAAAATAACGGCAAATTTGAAATTGTGATTACACTAGTTGGGGGAGGGGGGATGAACCAGTTCTTCATTAAAAAAAACTGGAGGTATATTGACAAGGAAACAAAGTCACATTTAAAAATTGTATTTCATTTTGTGTCGTTATTCTAAAGATGTATTACAATCATCAATAATTAGATACTTACAGTATGAATTGAATACCAGTGATTGGAAGCAGAGGCGTAGTCAGGGGAGGGGCACAATGCCCAGGACGCTACCCTAAAACAATAGATAACAATACAATCTTCCATTCTTATTAAATCTTCGCTATCAGAGAGGTTAGCTCGCAGTGGCTCAGCTAGAGTGAGCGGGTGAGGAGGGGGAAAAATTGAAAAAAATCTCCCCGTGCCCCCACTTGTGGGGGGCCAAAAATGAGCGTTTTTTTAACATGAAAAATTTAATATTAAGCAACAAGAGGGGCCTAAATAGGTCAAACTCTCGGGGCCCCAAAACGATGGAAAATTCCTAGCTACGCCCCAGTGACTGCGTTAGTTTGCGAAGGGTTGAGCCATGACAGCGAATTTAGGTCGTTCCCCCCCCCCTTTTTTTTTATCGTCAGTCTAGCCAGATCTATTACAAATTTAATTTATGACTGGATCCAAACTAATTGGTATAATAAATACGTTTGATATGAGCTTTTTTTAAAAAAGTATTTTTTTTTTGTTTTACATTGTTAAGTTCATTTTAAAAATCTCCAATTGATAAGTATGAATTGAAACATAACTATGTAAACAGATATATAAATAAGAAAATTCTATGCATAGACAGTGGAGCTTTATGACATAGGTCTTGCCTAAACTAATCATTCCCCTATCATGACTGACTTTCTATCAAATGTTCTGTCCTATGTTCTAAACTCAAAAAGCCTGCGGGTAAATAGGTTAGTCAGATTAAAATAAATGACCATTGCATACCACTGGCTAGCGGCGCGTGTCCGGCAAAGAAGACATATGTCCAACTAACTCAGTTGAAGTCGTATGAGACTCCATAAATTAGTGTGTGTTACTCTATGCTTAGTCATGCGGTCATTTTGTTTGAAACCTCAGACAGTGCTAAGGTCAAGGTTATACAGGGGGAAAAAATTGGTTTGGATTGAAAATCTTAAAAAGGTCTAAGATGATGATAAATACGTTTATATGGCATAACATTGTGACAAGACGTTGGGACAATACATTGTGACATGGCATTGTGACAAGACCCAATACATTGTGGCATGACATTGTGACAAGACATTGGGACAATACATTGTGGCATGACATTGTGACAAGACGTTGGGACAATACATTGTGGCATGACATTGTGACAAGACATTGGGACCAGACGTTGTGACATGACATTGTGTCAAGACGTTGTGATATGTCATTGTGTCAAGACTTTGTGACCAGACATTGTGATTATTTTCTTTAATAATTATGTTTAACATTTTCTTTCCACGTTTTCATTGTTCAAGTTTCAAACTTTTTTTCCCGTAAAAGAAGATTTTAACGTCTTAACTTAAACCATCGTCAGAACTGCAAGGGGTGGCAGAAGAAGTAACTCAACTTTGCATGACTAGTATTTAAAAAACAAGAAAAAAAACATACAAAAAAATACTTGAAAAAAAAAAAACAAGCATATACGAATAGTATATGTATCAATTAGTTTGGATCAATCATGTAATTAAATTTGTAATAGATCTAGACCAACAACAATAAATCTGTGCGATTATTAATATTTAAACCAAGCACCTTTTATTGGAGCTATTTCATGCTTTTAGATTTTCCAATACTTTATGATCTTTATTTATACTTATCTGGACCGGTTGAGAAAATTGGGGGGGGGGGGGGAAGAAAATGACATCTATGTAAATTTTACAGGAATCTAACCACTTTGCTAGTGAGGTGCTTATGCAAATAGAAGATTGTATAGCAAACTATTGTTTCTTTACCTATAAAGTGAACTAATTAAACATATAACACCACTCCAGTCATGTACAATTTCTTTCCCTTGTTCGAGATACCAAACAAAATAATTAATTACCAATAGTTAATCCACTTTTTTTAAAAATTGATTCTTATGTTGTCAGGGAAAAGAAATAATTGTGTAAAATTTCAGTTTGATTAGGTGTTGGAGAAATAATGTGTACACCTTTTTTTTTTACCACACCCACAGACAGACATACAGACAGACATACAGACAGAGCTGATACGAGTTTTGTAAAAATGCAGTTTGTGTATACTCCGTCAGTAAGCAAATACTGAATCCGCCGTAAGGTCAAGGTCAGATGATTAAGATTCCAAAAGTAATAACCCCCGTGCTATCTCATTTGTAACGCCGACCCCGATTTCCCTCCAAAAAAAAACAAAAAACAAAAAAAAACAAAAACAGTCGCATCATTCACCTGGCACATTGTGTATCAGCAGCCACCATCTTGTCCTGCTTACACAGACATGACATGATCTAACATCGTCTTGGAACTATCTCTTACCTTTCTTATTACGATTCCAGTTACAAAACAGCGGTATCGTGATTACATGACATATCACGTAAATAATCGATACTATCCACTTTCATTGGAATAAAGAGTAATGGTTTTTAACACGGAAAAGAAAGGAGAAAAGTTTTTAAAAAACTATAACTATTACATGTAGCACTTTTCCAACATGTTGCTACGGCTAAAGACTGCACACAGACTGTACACTGACTCCACACAGGGAGTAATACATCTTTTCTGCGTGTCAAAATTCCGTCCGGAAAGTTGGTTATCCGCGCGGCATCTTCTAACCTATCACCCGCTATCTTCGCCACCTATCTCAGGACATCTATCTTTTCAATCGCCGTCTCTTCAATTCTTTCTCAAATCACTCTCCAAAAAAAAAAAAAAAAAAAAAATTCTTGATGTTCTTCGCTGGAGATAATTTGTTAGGTCAACAAAGTGGAAATGAATCGTTAGACAAAAAAAAAATAGTTAAATTTAAGTTAGCATGTGCGTTGTGTTAAATTACAAAGGCAGGGATGCCATCAGCCCTCCCCCCCCCCCCTTTTTTTTCTCTCTTCTTTCAAATTGAAACCACTAAAAGATTTTAGTGACCTCATTCTTCATACAACTTTTTTTTTCTTCTCTTGAAGATAAGGAAGACAAAGCTGTTGCTACTCATTGAGAGTTGTGGTTCTATATATGGATTTATTCCACTTATTGCGTTTTTTTCTCCACTTCCCATTTTCGGATCAAGTTGAGATTTCGCATCATTATCTATACTATAAAGAGAAAAGAAAGGCGCATGTATGTGGGTATGTATGTATGTATGAGCCCAATGGAAATCAAAACCACTTGACCAATCTTGATTAAACTTGGCAGAAATGTTCCTTGGGTAATAACTTAGGCCGTAGTGTATATATTGTATCCCTAAAACAAACTTAAGACCCTAAAATAAAATAAAGTTGACCAACTCATAAATGTAGGTCACAAAACTATGACTTCATGATTAGTCAAGACTGAGGGGTCACGCATGCGCACATAAGAATATGACTAGATCTAGATCTAAACTCTCATTCTAGAAAACAATTTTTTTTTACTTTCACACATCAACATACATATTAGTGTCTATTCATTTCATTAGTTAATGAAAATTAACCTTCAAATTTGAGTTTACAAAACTTTTTTTTATGTAAAATCGTTCGCTCTAAATGTAGATTTAAATGGCTTTGAACGTCTTGACATACTTTTCCGTAACTGCGGCACTATCAGGCCTACATGTGTGGCGCGCAGTGGAACAAATGAAATGAACGTCAAAGGTCATAATTATAATATCGCGCATTATAAAAGCATATTATTAAAGTAATAAACTACTTACATAATACAATTTACTTTTCATTGTATTTTTCAAAGTATTTTAGTCTACAACTACCGATTCGCTTTACTTTTAAGTCTTTATTTTCAATTTACTATATTTTTTTTCAGATTTAGGCCTACTTATTTTTAGCTCCATTCATAATTTTTTTTTAACGTGAATTCACGCATTTGCTTTACTTACAACATTATTATTTTCTTTAATTGTTTCTAATGCACTATATCACTGACTACATCAGCAATACGCAAGTTAAGACCCGCGGGCAGCGGGTAATATCTGTCTAGTACATTATTATAATTAAAAAATGCATTCTTTAATTTAGCTGTCTACATCAGGACATTTGTTATATTTCTATAGATAAACTGGTACAAAATAAAGTCTTTTCATTTCCAATTTTAATCCAGTATATGTAGGTCTACACGCAAATGTTTTTATTTGAAAAAATGGATTTAAATTTATGTCGATTAGCTAATTTTATAGGTACATTATACTATTTTTACATTTACGCATTCCGCATTCGTTTTACTTATAACATTATTATTTCATTTGTTTACAAAACACTCTTAGTGACTACATGACAGTGATACGCAAATTAAGACCCTCGGGCCGCTGGTAACATATGGTTAGTTCATACTAAGTGATAAAAGTAGAATCAATTTAACAAAAACAAAAACAATTATTAATCAATTAGTGGTACTTAATTAATTAATTGTAATTTATGCAGTGATTGTGAGGATATTTCCTTAAGATAAGCTTTGTTTGTTATTTGTTGTTTTTTTTATTTGATTATTTTGCTTGTAGCTTGCGTTTATTAATTCCGTCAAGCTGTCTCCACAAAAATATGTCAATGGCAATGTCTGAAGCCTCTTCCCACCTGGTGTCAACGGCTCTGAGGTCCTCCATGGCTAAGTTATACAAGGGTGTTCCTGTTTGCACTTTCCTCGTAATGGCCTCCATGTCATCGCTACTCTTGGTATGCGTAATTCATTTTGTCGGAGAACATGTCTCGCAAACCTCAAGCGACGCTCTGACACAACCTTACTCAGTTGTTGACTCCCAGTTTCGCCTAGGATTTCTTTAATTGAGACCCGATCTCTATAACTGACTCCTAAAATTCGTCTTAGCTATCTTTGTTGAGCCACATTTAGTCTTTTTTCAATTTCGCTGATGACTTTCATGCTATTCACTGCACTTGATTAATAAAGCCCAGCGGCTGGTAGAAATGTGTAACCTCTCTTGGCTACGCTCTTGGAATTGGTGGCTGTAGTTTTGCTTCAGACTTTTATCGAAAAGGGAAGTTTTATCGTCAAAACCATCTTTTTTTTTTGGGGGGGGGGGGGTGTTAAAGTAAAAAATCTCTGGAGTTTTTTTTTTAAGCAAACACAAAACCCCCTTATAGAAGTTAAGGACTGCAGTTTGTTTTAGAATAATATTGAATATAGAGTTTTCAACCTCAAAACTATCTGTAGGGAGGCTTTAAACTCAAAACCATTTGGAGGGATTTTAAACTTAAAGTCCTTTTCCGGAGGGGAATTAAACTCAAAACCATTTGGAGGGATTTTAAACTTAAAGTCCTTTTGCGGAGGGGGATTAAACTCAAAACCATTTAAAGGGATTTTAAACTTAAAGTCCTTTTGCGGAGGGGGATTAAACTCAAAACTATTTGTAGGGATTTTAAACATAAAGTCCTTTTGCGGAGGGGGATTAAACTCAAAACCATTTGTAGGGATTTTAAACATAAAGTCCTTTTGCGGAGGGGGATTAAACTCAAAACCCTCCTTGGCCACGCTTGAAGAATTTTGAGTGTGTAGTTTTCTATTTTTATATTGAAGAGGTGGTTTAAAGCTTTAAACTCCGCTGGAAGGGGGGGGGGGTTAAACACAAAACCCCTTTTGGCTACGCTCAGAGAATCTGGTGACAGATGTATGCTTTAGTCTTTTATTGAAGAGGAGTTTTTAAAACAAAAAAAAAATTGGAGGGGGTTTTGGCATCAAAATCCCCATTAACTATGCTCCTAGAATTTGGAGATTGTCGTTTGCATTATCATCATTTTTTGTTTTAACCTCTAAACTCCCGGAAAGGGGATTTTAAATCCCCCCCCCCATCTTTGGCTGCGCTGGTGCAAGTGATGGTTTAATATTAAAATCTCACCCAAAAAAAAACAAAACAAAATCAAAACAAAAATACTGTCACAAAATCCACTCCTGCCGTGCCGGGGTGGGGTGGATTTCATTTTGGAGGAGAGGGTTTGAACCCAACCGATACATTGAAATAGATCTACTCCTTGTAAACATTTTTGTAATCCAACATCATTGCACACAATCTTATATTAGCTAATAAATTACAGTCATTCCTTCACAAGGGAAGATAATACACCTTTAACGTATGAAAATCTAATCATGTAAGTTTTATAGTTGCAATTTTTGGCTTGAGTATATTTTTTTTATTATCCACTACCTCGAGTATTCAGAAATAGTAATAGGTTTCATGATTATATGCTAATTTTAACCTCCTATCTTTGTGTTTATAGTTCCACATTTGAGGTTGCCATATCGCTTTGAGAGTACATTATTGTTTATTAACATAACAGTGCAAGTGAAATTAAATTATTAAAATTATTAAAGCAATTAGAAAAATAAGAACTTCTGTTTTCGATAACAACAAAAACAAGGCTGTAGGGTGTTATTACATGGTCGTTGGCTTGTAGCACCTGATTGCTAGTACAACTAAACCATTGTAGGCGTTTTTGTTTTTAATAAATAAACTTTAAATAACTTATAGAAACTTGTCTTGTGAATGAAAACCTAATATAACTTTAATTACAATGTACACAGAGACAAAGATTCAACCTGAAATGGGATATGAATCTAGTAATAATAATATGGAATGATCTTTAAACAAACTCACAACAAAAAAAGTTATTTACCATTTCATATGTCTAGATTTCTGCCGTACTTTACATCAATTATGACAGATCAGGTTATATTTCATCATTCTACACTGTACATGCACCACCCAATCGCTTAACCTCACCTTACCATCACCTAGGAAACACAAACATATAACATGGATGGTGTCGGTGACAAATTTATCCATGAATACAAAGTTGAATGACATCCATGATGTTTGCTTTTTCTCTGACATCATCATCCCGTTTGCGTCATCAGGTTCAAGCAGGTATTGCACATTTGATGCACCATTCATACATTTCCGATAAGCATCTTTCGGTCCATGGGCAGAGGATGTAAAGGTCATCCATTTATATGTCTCACTATACGACGGCCTGCGACCTTTACTTTTCTCCACTAATTTCAGGCACCAAAAAGGTTGGGGGAACGCTTCTTCAACTCAACGAAGCGCCCGGTTGGAAAAGTTCTTCAGCGGAAACTGTTAGGTCACTATGAAAGCAAAACAGGACCCTCGATGGGGTGGCCTGGTACTAACTTCATTTCACAGGAGGTAATAGAAGAAAACATTAACATTCCTGTCACGATCCAAACACCATTCTTCAAGGATCAGTTTAATGACAGACTCTCGCACTGTCATTGTGCTAAAGAAAAGGAAAATGATAGGGGTTTCCAGAGGGTGTTTGGCCTTCGTCCTCGCTTCTAAACTTGAGTGTCTTGGGATAAGAGCCATTAATTTGCATCTGTTTGGTTACCTTCAAGATTCAAAAGCATTTTCCTAAAACAAACACACAAAACAAGAACAAAAAAAAAGTATCCGCAATGAATAGCATATGTTATATGACTTAATGTTTTGTAAAGGTCACATCAGATTTAAAACAAAAGAAATCTTATAATGAAAGATTTAAAATTGAAAACGTGTGAGTAATGAAAGTTTCAATTGCAAACACAAGTTTGATCATGCTCCTTTCAAAAAAAAAAAAAGTACAACATAACAAAATATAGGCTAACTGCGGAAGCGTAGCTAATTTTAGCGTCGCCTGGTGCGGTTATCTAATCAGGTTTCACAAAATATTATTTTCCCAATAATTAAAACAATTAAAAAACGGAACTATTATTTAGGATTGAAGTTAGCCTCATCAGTCATTGCGGTGTGTAAGGGTTAAGAAGATGCAAAGCTTATGTGTTTCTATGGCGTCGGTTTACAAGGTGTGATATAGCCAGGACAACGACCAACAGACTTAGCCTATGTCAGGCACCCATTCAATTTGGAAGGACTCAGAGGTATCCTTCCAATTCCCAAGTTCCAAATCCCAGTCTTCACTATTACCTGATCTCGAGACACTAGGATGGGCCTCGGCTAAACCATTGTTAGAGTAAGCCTACTCTGTTTGCGACCCTTTTAAAACTTGTACAGAAACTACAACAGACGAAAAAAGAGATAAAAGTAAATTTGCACTAATACAAAGAGAAGTGGACAATATATTACAAAAATAGTCTACTCTATACGATGTGCGGTTGTTGAGTGGAAGCTTAACTTACGAACGAGAGGTCCGGGGTTCGAATCCTGGTGGGATATTTAATTTCGGGATCTCTAGTCCTATAAGTGCCCCTAGCTCTATGGGTAGGTCTTACCTGACATTAATTTGGGAAAATTAATGGCGATAGGTTGTTGTACAAGTCCTATGACATCATCGTTATTTTAACTTAGGCTACAGAAACAGATGACCTTTACATCATCTGTTCCATAGATCGCAAGGTCTGAAAGGGAAACATTACTTACTCTCAAAGATACTTACAAAGATGCTAAAACACGCATTTTTTTTCCAAATAAAAAATGTGTTTGAGTTACTAGTTCTACTATGAAATTGAACTATGTTGGTATGTGTCACAGCCTTCTTTTGACTTGTATGGAAAAGAGCTCCCGTTCTGCACGTAAATAGGATTATGATCTAACATAGGCTCGCAACTTATTATGAAGAGACATTATTGAGCGGATACCGTGATTCCTGGTAGGCCTATTTATTAAGAGGAAAAAGTAAAAGTTACCAAATGTTAAATGGTTCGTGTATGTGTTTTGTGTGTGTACATTATGGGGTAGGGAGAGATATTACCAAAATGCATTTTACTATCAATACAAATAACATATGACTTTCTATTAGGAATGCTGTAGAACTGACCGATTCTCACTTCAAGTTACTTAACGTCTTACTGACATTTGAGATTAAACAACCTTTGGGGTGCTATTAATGAAGACAAACTGCCCCTTCATCTTATTTTAAATTTGGTCTATATGTAGGCCTATATATAAGCAGTGCATTTTTTGTGACGGTATGCATCGTACGGCGTACCGGCACCTTTTTAAATAGGGGGAAAAATATTAATTTTATTATATTTTAACGTTTATTATTATTAATTTAAAAGTTGATAAAAGTATGACGAACCATAATTGGGTACAGGCCCCTATTCTTTTACAAAAAAAAAAAAAAAAAAAAAACATTGGGTATGAGTATTCAATGTATGTCCAAGAAATAACAAGTAATATCAACAATAATAATTCGAAAGAGCTCTACATAATAATAATAATAATTCGAAAGAGATCTATCTTCAAAATGAAGAGACTATCGAAAGTGTTACCTACTGTTATGCCCTATATTTTTTCAACGACATGATACCATATTCTGTGACCATAGAGTGCACAGATTAATCAATAGGCCTACTATATTGATATCATACTGAAAAATGTCCTACTCTAGCCTGTATTCCTCCCTGTCTGTTTTCTATTTTAATTTCAACAGAAAATAGTTGTAAATATTGTGTATTAAAAAACAAAACAAAACCTGCTTACATAGTTTAAAAAAACAACAAAACAAAACAAAACAAAAAAACAAAAAAAAAAACGTTTCGCTTTCAGAAAAGCAAAAAGTAGTCGAACGTAACATCAGAATTATAAGATCTAAGATCTATCAATTAAGTCTAAGCCTATCACCCACTATAATGAAATCAGGCGATGACTAAGAAAAATGTCGTCCTTGGCTGTAGTGTTAGAGAAATGAAGGCCTTCTCAATGCTAGTAAAGATTATTTTTTTAATTATATTTGTATCTAAATGAGAGAAATGAAGGCCTTCTCAATGCTATTAAAGATTATTATTTTTTTTTATTATATTTGTATCTAAATCTAATCTAGATTACAGCCGAATGGAAGAGTGAACCATTATTAGAACTGTTAACTTTCTGCAAAGCAATAATTGTTTCTCAATCATTTCGTTGTCTATTTTTCAACTTTTTAATGTCTCGTCTGGACAAGATGGCAGCCTCCATGGTCTAGTTTCCAAGATAGCAGTTTTGTTTGTAACGATAAGAGTATATATTTAATTAGACTAGATCTAGATCTGGTATCAGTAAAAGAGTCTGAAACTTGATTCCAGGTATCTCTCTCTATATTATATATAGATCTAGATCTATATTTAGATCTAGTAAATAATATTTATTTAATCTCAGTCAGAGTGAGTCTGAGACGTCTGAGACTAAGTGACGTGAGTCTGACAGAACTGATCAGCATCAGTGATGCTGATGGAACAAAATAAATTCAAATTTAAACTCATCTATTAGATTAGTTCTAGATCCAGATTCTGTCAAATAGATCTAGATCAACTAGATAGTCTCTACTATCTAGACTATTTACACCTAGACCTAGACGTCTTAGAGTGTTAGACTTCACTTAGTCGACTTATAATCTACTCTCTAGTCAAGTCTCTAGTCATACTGACTGACTTGTTACATCTTTATGAATATGAGGAAGATCTTTATCAATACACCAGCATCAAACAACAAATTTATAGTTTATAAATACTTAAATCTTTAATAACACCGAAACACATTGAGCTTAGATTGGCTTAGAACTTTATATTCCTCCATTTTGGTTCCCCTTTCAACAGGCATTCGCACCATTTCACATTTATTTACACTAACATGCGCACATAACCCCCCCCCCCCTGTTTAACAAGTTCTATGTACAT
This sequence comes from Biomphalaria straminea, assembly GCA_021533235.1. Lineage (NCBI taxonomy): Eukaryota > Metazoa > Mollusca > Gastropoda > Planorbidae > Biomphalaria > Biomphalaria straminea. The sequence goes on along the minus strand of JADKLZ010000130.1, from coordinate 32,789,531 downwards.
TGAACGTCCAAAATACAAATCACCACATATATCCTCAGACTATTCCAAGTTTAAAATTTAATAATCTAAATTCTCTGTAACAGAGAACCATAATGTAATACGAAACAAAATCATACACAGTAACATATATAAAAATAAATATTTCACATTTATATTCACCAATTGTGACAGTAACCATCACAATAATAATTGTTATAATGAACAATTGACACATATCTATTTATATAATAATATAATATATCTATACATCTATATATAATCATGCAGATTTCATTAATACCACTCCCTGCATAAAATTCAATTCAAATTCATATCTTCTCACTAATCATTGTTGTGTACACTATGTGATATACCTACTACACTCCGTGTCCAAATGTCACAATAAAATAGTTTACTTCTTAATATCATCATAATGATTCCATTCTTGTCAGATGAAATTTAATTTATTATAATAATTACAATCAAACAAATCAAAACAAAATAAAATACATTGTACAAAATCTTCATATATCTACTTTCTACTACCTATACTTTTTTTCATTTCCTATCTAGGCTTTACAAAACTTGTAAAATGTTTTACATGTTTCGGAAATTCCTTCAGAGTTGAAGATAGTTATTTCCTAGTCCAAACCTTCCGCAGGACGACGGGGGATGGGAGCGGGCAGGGTTTGAACCAGGGACCATCGATAAATTGAAACGACAGTCCAGCGTGCAAACCGCTAGACCAGGCAGCCATCCTTCTATAATGTAGGAGCCTTAACATATACTTATATGCAACAATGATACCCACTTCTATACAAACATACATGGTCATTATAGAACAATAATTAGTATCCCTCATCCTCACCTTTTAAGTTTCAAATCCCATCTATATAATTCTAACATTATTTACATGCCATCCATTCCATTTCCCACCTTTGTAATGTTGTCCCATTGTGATCCCACTACAGAATGGTACGACTGTACTGTTAATATCCCTCTCTTTTTCATACTACTTACTAGATTTAACTCTATCTCTAGTCTAGATGACTGAAAGATCTAGATCTATAAATTATTAAATTAATTTTAATGTAGGGAGGTGAAATAAAAAAAATTATAGAATATTTGAAAACACAAATTTTCGTTAGTACTTCATTAAAATACTTTAAAAGAACATTCCAATGGTGTATAAATATAAATTATGACTATGAATTTTTTTGTGTCGTTTTGATGTAACATTTGTTGACATGGAACAACTGAGTGAGAGCACCTCGCCAGCTGAGCCAGGGAGACACACGTCCTTCTAAAAAAAGTTGGATTTGAGTTTCCTGGAGGAAAAATCTACTTATTAAATAAGAAATTTAATAGTAAATTTAGTATTTTTAGTAAATTTCTAGCTCGCATATCTGTTTTCATTTATATTTATGAACTTTACTTGTTTAAAATGTAAATATTGATGAAATAAACAAATTATCGGGTCTAGATCTACAAGAAATGTCAGAGACGTGTGGACAAAATGACGGCCTTGTGATGGCAGAAAATAACAAAATATTTAAAAATTGGGATCAAAATTGCCTGAAACTTTTTTTTTTCAAAAATGCGTTTTTTAAAACACAAACACAATTTATTTCTGTTACTCCATAGAATTCCTCAGAAAATGTGGAATTTTGTAATTTTAACATTCGATCAAGATATGTTTGTCTTTTGAGATTTCCAAGACTAATTTGCCAGAAGAAGCAAACTTTGCAGTTAAGCTTGTGAAACAACCCTCTGCTTCTGACAAGGTTTTGACTCAAACAATTACAAGCTTTATGCCTTAAAATCAAATTCACCTTTTTCTTGATAAGATGCTCATCGCAGTTTTAGTAGAGATCTATATCTTTACGATGACAATTATCTTTTTTTTTCTTACCAGCTCAGTGTCTTTCAAAATAAAAAGTTGCATGCATATATATATTATTTTTTTATTAGTGTCTTGCATTTTTAAACCAATTTGTGGATTGCATGAAGATACTTTAACAGATTCTGTCTATCAATAAGCAGAACTATTGATAAAATATTGCCGCAATGTTGTGTAAAAATACATTGACACTATAAATGAAGCTTTTGACTATATAGTGTAGAACTTATTTTGAGACAAGAGATATGATTTCAAATAACTACACCTCAAGTATCAGAGATATGAATATGTATATTAATATATTATATATATCTGGTCTTTCCAAAGTTACTAAATATTGCTATGTACAGGGCTTTGGCTGCCTCCTGAAAATACAGGATGTCTGGAATTTCAATAAAATCAAAACGTTCTGTAAATCTGGTATTACATTTTAAAATAGCTCCTTGAACGTTCTGGAATTTGGCAGATTAAAAAAAAAATAAACGGCATAAATCGTCATCATTACTGTGTGGGTCGTCGCAGGTGGAAATAAATGTAAAATTAACGTTTCCGAGTTTGCGAAGAATGTGTTTACCGCTTCTTGACTATAGATAGATCTAATCTATATAATATAAAGTATCGTTATTGGATCAATTTTTCAATGAACACATTGATTTTCATCCAAATTGGATTTATGTTTTGCATCTTCAGACCTTTTATTATTTTTTAGACTTAATTTTTCCTGTTTCATTCTGTCTTTATATTTTCATCAGACTATATCTACATAAACAGATCATATTACTTCTGCGCACTGGGAATTAAATAAGTAGATCTAGTCTATTGATCTAGATCTGTGTCCAAATTCTAGATCTAGATCTACACTTAGAGATGAAATCTATTTCTAGTTTAGATTTAGATGTACGTTTCTTATTCTTGAGGCACTGTGTTCAATCTAAGCTATATCTAGAATCTAGTCTTTTACAAGAATCGTAGATATTTTGATATAAGTGAATTTTTTCTTTTGTCAGAAACGTCAGATTTCTCAAGACCATTGTTATGTTATTTAAACTTTTGTTTAACAAAAAATAAATTAATAGGTCAGAGATAGATTTAAGACTACAACTAAGACTGCTCTATTGATCCTCATGGAAATTTGTTGTGATAACAAGGACTCTTTTCTCTGACATAGACAACACAACAGAAACATACAAATAAATAGAACAGAGTTCATTCAGCGAATACACACAGGCATCTTTGTCCTTTTCATGTTTCCTGATCAAAGGGTGACGTTGATAAAGTCTGACCGAGTAAGGTACAAACTATTTTTTGTACCGCCCTGTTCTTGTCTGGATTGACAGAAGTTGCCCACTTCGCGACAACTGGACGTAGCTATGATGGAGCGGGTGGCTGTTGTCTTCCAAGTTTTTTTGAGATTTTTTTAGACATTTCTGCTCAAAAAGTTCCTTTAAATATGTTAATGCTGTGCGTGTGAGTTTTGATGCCCTTTTTAAATGTTTTCTAGGCGGCACAACTGTTTAGATAAAGCGTTGCCTTGCCCATCAGTTATTCTTTACGTTAGCAGATCTTGTATAGTCGTGCCATAAAAATTATCTAGGATCTTCTTATTTATGTCTTATTAAAACAAAGATGATCTTACTACCATCAGGCCTATTACAAACATGTTTCCCCAAATATACTTCTAATAATCCTTAACAGTTTCAGCTAGTGCTGCCTCCATTCTTAGGCATTTTTTGACATGGATATTAGTCCTGCTCATTCCTTTTTATTACAATATTTTTGACATGTACTCTTGAGAAAAAGCTAATTTAAAGACGCCAGTAGGAAGAGTTAGTCATGATCAGAATTAAGGAAAATATATGGCTTTGGGAACCTACCAAAGCCGAAAGGCTTTAAAATTTCTAGGCCTGCAAAGTAAGAACATAGAGGTTTCTTCCACCAGCCATGCTGAACAGATTTAGTCTGTCCTGAAGAGCCATGTCAGTGTTTATGTATCACACATCTATTTCCAGTGATTCAGATGGTCACATGGACTAGAGATGTGGCCGAAGGCAAAACACATCATAGACCCCGCCATTTCTTTTTTTTTTTTTGCTACATTAACCCTGTGGGAATTGCCATTTTCGACACAGTTCCTTGCGTAATGTTGTGTATATTGTCAACATGGTTGTTGGGGCTATATCTTAGCATCCCGACCAGTGCAACCCTTGCGGCTGCTTAGGAACCTTTATGTGAGTCCTGTCTTGCTACCCATTTGGCCTAATTTTACCTGGGCATTACTATGAGGCAGGGTAGCATACAATAGGGTGAAGCTTACAGTACTCCCCTACACCTTTTTCTAGCTAGAGGGGAATCCTGCTACCTCTCAAAGTCTATCCAGAGTAAGAATTTTTTTAGTATTAAAAAAAAACAATAAAAATTATTTTTGAAACACTTTTGATGATCTATTAAGAGGCCTATATGGACAGCTTTAATCAGCATTCTTTATGTAAATATGGATTTTAAACATATTGAAAATACGGTATGTATAGATAAAAATTGGATAATTGTGTCATAATTATGTATCTGTACGTTTATTTTCTTTTTCATTACATTCGTAAGACCTTCCCAAACCCCACTGTGGCAATCATTGCACTGCTCCCATTATACTAGAGAGGGGTTGTATTTATTAAATTTGTTCTAACATTTAAAATAGGAAATAAGCCTTTATATTTGTGTCTTTGAGTATGTTATAAAATTGTGTCTTTGTAAGTAATGGCTCAGTGTCTGTTGTCTTATTGCTACTTTACTTTTAGTCTTCACTCCTTAACTCTTTCTCTCCTAACGGATGATACCAACGTTGATTCCACCGGAATGTGGTAAATAATTACAGAGAGAAAGAGTTGACACACATTCTAAAATTGGTCTAACCAATGTTAAATAGCATTTCAATTTTATGTTCTTTTAACAATTTCTAATGCTTTGTTAGATTTTTTTTTTTTTTTTTAAATTTAATCAATATTGGGGTTTCATGATGACTTTAATTTATTATGACACCTTGGTATTTAATGTTTTTTGTCTGCAACTGGTTTACCATGGATAAAATAGTTTTATTAGCCTTTGTTTTTTTTTTTTTATGTGTTCTTAATAATTGATTTTGGCTTGAAAGACATGCTCCAATTTAATTTCTGTATTTCCTCTTATTCTCTTTTTAAAAATGATATTTAGCAATCTAGATCTAGATTTAAAACTCCTCTACTAATTAATTATCTATTTCTCTCATGATTGATTTAACTCTTAAGCTAGATCTAGTAGGAAGTGGAAATGTATCTATTTCTCTCATGATTGATTTAACTCTTAAGCTAGATCTAGTAGGAAGTGGAAATGTATCTATTTCTGTCATGATTGATTTAACTCTAAAGCTAGA
>JADKLZ010000130.1:32712312-32733788 GCA_021533235.1 Biomphalaria straminea | reverse complement strand
GGATTTTTATTTCGGGATCCTTGGGCGCCTCTGAATCCACCCAGCTCTAATGGGTACCTGACATTAGTTGGGGAAAAGTAAAGGCGGTTGGTCGTTGTGCTGGCCACATGACACCCTCGTTAACCGTAGGCCACAGAATCAGATGACCTTTACATCATCTGCCCTATAGACCACAAGGTCTGAAAGGGGAACTTTACTTACTTTACTTCATACATTAAATAAAGTCAATTTTCTTTTATGAAAAGAAATGTTCGCACTTCCTTGGATGTCCTATATCAAGTTAAACAATAGACTCCTACACAGTGACCATCCCAGGTCTAGCCGTCTGCATCTACAGTACAACTCCATTAATACACGTAAAGTTTTTGTTAAAGCCTATTCTGCCTTCATGCCTGCCTCAAGTTTGATTGCACATTTTGAAATAAGGTTATAAGACCCATTAAAATTGTTTCCAGTCTCTTGAAATACAAATTGAGTGTATAAAAAAATAATTACCTTGAGACTGGAGATGTCAGGAATCTAACGTAAGATCGTCTATTTTTTATTTTTATTTTATTGTTAAATCACCTTCGTAATACATTTATGTGCAGGGTATACAAGAAAGGAAAAAGTTCCTGCTAGATAATGAGATTTCAATTCTCTTGTTACGTCTTCTAGAATTTGTTTCTAGAATATTTTTTTTTTAAATCTCATTTGTTAACTCAACATTTTCAATTATTCAGGTTTATTAAATTTCGTTAAAAATACAATTTTAATTAAAGTTTTAATGCTAACGACGTTCACCGCGGTTTAAGTTCTTCAATTTCTTTCAACAAGTAGGCATTTATTCTATAATATCATATATTCGCAAATACTAATTATCAATCTATATTAAAACTCTTTTTTTTTTTTTTTTTTTGTAATATATATCTACATCTTTTTCGCGGTACTCTTTTTTTTGAAGAATGTTAAAATTTTTAATCAATCAATAAAAAAAATGTTTTCAATTTATACTTTCATTTGGAAGATTGTATTCTAGGCCATGGCCTATATTTAATTCGATTATCCCATTCTTTGTGATTACCTGTATTTTATGTGATTACCTGTATTTTATGTGATTACGGTATTTTTTTTATGATTATCTGTATTCTATTAAATCTATTACAAGCAAAAAGAAAACAAAAGTGAGGCCCATGCATTCCTGGGTACTTTTATCTAGCCAACGCCCTGCCTGCCCCACTATCAACTCTCGCCATCACTACGTCTCCCCATGGGGCAAGAGAGCCTTGATTTAGAAGCTGTTTGTACTTTACATGTACTTAGTTCAGTCATCCTCTCCCCAAACACACACGCACACACACAAATACGTAGGTGTAATAGTAGTTGTGCAACTCTTAAGTGTTTTATAACACACATACACACACACACACAAGCAATCCCAAAAACTCGTGTAGTACATCAAAAGGATTTCCTGTCGTTTCTAAAGGTACGATGATGCACGCGGCCGCCCCCCCGCCCTCATCCCCACCACGGCCTCGCGCCCCCCCCCTTACCTACGCCTCTGCGCTAGTGTTTTCCTCCATTCAGGAAAATTTAGAAGCAGAAACAGAAAGACAGGTAAAAATATACGCCAGACGTAGACAAATAACGCCCCCCTATCTCTATCCCCCCTCTCTTCCTCTCAGTACCTGTACCTCCTGTCTTTCCTATTTCCATTCCACTGTTCCCCACACCGTTCCCCACACAGTTCCCCCACACTGTTCCCCAAACTGTTCCAGGTGCACGAGGCGGACTTATATATCGGATGGAAGACAAAGATAGAAGGAGAAAGAAAGAAAATGAGAAGAGTGATGAGAACAGAAAGAATTAAAGAAAAAACAAAATGGAAGAAACACATGAATAGAAATTTCAGTCTGCGAGCGAAGAAAGATTGAAAGAAGAAAAAAAAAAAGAAGCAAAAAAGAAATTAACAGTATATAATACAAGAAAACCAGCGTAGATAGAGAGAGAAAAAAAAGAACAGAACGAATAAGAGGGGGGGGGAGAGAGAGAGATATTTAAAGAAAATAAAGAAAATTAGGAAAAAGAAAGAATGAAGAAAATCAAATCGAAAATCAACGCAAACAAAAATATACATTTCTAAAATCTAAAGCTGAAAACCACAAATTCAAAATACTTTCAAGGATTTACACAATTAAAAAAAAAGGGTATCAAATTAGAGACTAAATCTGATCTTCATATAAAAACATGTATACATATTATCATGGAAACAAACAATGTTGACTAGGATCACAGTGAAGGTCTTGTGGAACAGAATTCAGCAAACACAATAGAATGTCTGGACAAGGGTTTTCCTAAAACTGGCCAATATCTCATTGGCTCATCACACTTGCCTATGTAGTCAGCAACAAAGACATTGAGATCAAACAGAGCAGTGGAGATAACTTTTTTTTAAAAACTAAAAATAAAGAAGGGGAGCAAACTGCTTTAAGAAGGGAGACAATGAAAGGAACGTGGCCAGAGAGCCCTTATGTGTAATGCATTGGAAATACACAACTTTAGGATAGTAAATGCGCTCGTTTACACGTGCACTCTGAATGCACGGCTTTGAGTTACGTCTGTTTGTATTTCTCATGTAGTCATAAAATAGTAGGCTATTTTTCTTACTTAGAAACTACAATGGGATTTGGTGGTGAATCACTGTTGTACCTTCAAAAGTTAAATCTTTAAAATATTGCAGGCAATGTGTTTGAATCTTCAGTAAAAAAAACTCATGACGAGAATAAAGACATTATTAATCATTCAATTTTCTTTAAAAATAGTCCACTTCTTTTCAGACGAGGTGATTAGTAAATGTCTTGAAATAGATAACATCTAATCAATTTTTTTTGTCTATATACTAGTATATACATATAATGATAAAGTTAATCTTCGAGTTCGAAGATTAAGGAGAAGTGCAGTATTTCTATTGGCTAAGCAGTTCTAACAATGACCTACATATTTTGCCCAGTCAAAACGTTATCGTTTTCATTACGTCGTCTGCTTCTGTTCTCGGCAGCAGGTTTTAGTTTGGGTCTCAAATGTGTTGTAAGTAGCATTACGACAACCAGGGGCGGCCCTAGCAGTGCGCGGGGCCCTGGGCGAGCGTCATGTGCGGGGCCCCTAGCCGCAAAGGTAGACTAAATATATATATATATATATATATATATATATATATATACTAGTCGACCGGCGGCATATCATACGCCGCTATTTTCCAAGGCAGGCCTTAGGCACTGCAACATATGCGACCACAGTGGGTATCGCACTTTCTTTGGACCCGTGCTAAATTTTAGGTGTATAAATTATTAAATTGAACCATTTTATCACATATAACAGATTTCCCGCGGCCTCTTGATTTACCAGGAGCCCCCTGGAAATCTCCTGAAATGTTATTAAATGCTTTGCCGCCGGTCGAAAAAGTCCTGGAAATTTCCGGACATTATTAAGATCTTTTTAAAGTAAAAAAAAATGCTATGCTATTTTGCGAATGAAAATAGTGCGGATTTGGATAGATTATTTCCCATTCACAACATGCGGCGCCATGGGATCTTCCCAATTGCTTGATATAAGTAGGCCTAAATCGAATGCGTGAATTCATGAATGAAAAATACTATGAAAACGGCTAATTGACCATAATTTACGCGATTTTAAGAATATAGCTGCACTCATGTAACAATGCTTTAGAAAAACAAATTTGAATGTTAATTTGATTAAATGGACTATAATTGGTATGTTCATGTGCTAAAGCATAAAACTATATCTGCGAAGAGAAGTTCTATAATCGAGCCATGGGACCTTCACATTAACTTGTTATAAGTGAATTCATGAATAAAAAAATACAACAACATATGCGACCACAGTGGGTCCCGAACTTTCTATGGACCCGTGCTAATTTTTAGGTGTATAAATTATTAAATTGAACCATTTTATAACATGATATAACAGATTTCCCGCGCTAAAGTCAAACCTGAGAGTAGTATCTATCTGTGTATTGTCGTTCTAGTTTCAAGAGTCTTACGACACAATATAATCTCTTCCGGCTTCCACTTTTTTAGCCACCCTTCCATTCGCTACACAAATTCAAAAGAGAGTTTTATGAAACAAAAATGTGTGCATTACAATTGTGTGTACATTATTTTATGTCTATAAATTGTGTTTAATCTCTAAGACTGAGGATCATGCAATTTTTATTTTTTTCATAATTTAGAAATCATAATTCAATAGTAGATATATATATATATATATACATGTGTTTTCAAGTTACACGAAGTTACTTCCTTTTTCCAGTCTATATTTATGTCTATGCTATTTTGTGAATGAAATAGTGCGGATTGGGTCCTTTCACAGCGCGTGCGTAAGCCATGGGATCTTCCCTATTTACTTGTTGCTTGCATGTTGTTGCTTGCATGTTGTTGTTTGACCTCTTACTTAGAGGAATATATATATATATATCGTACCACATCTCGCTAACGGGCTAATCCTTCTCTAATGCTGCAACAATAACAATACAGTATCTTCGCCTCAAAGCTGTGGGCCTTATTTTTGTAACAAAACATAGAAAATTACGTAGGGTACTGCTGGTTTAGTATTGGCCGCATAAGTACATTATATACTGTATTTAAATTGTTCTGCATCAATAGATACAAATAAAAAAATACTCGCCACTACTAATAGTATGTCGCCTCTCTCACTCTGCAAATTGAAGCCAATAGGATGTTCTTTAAGAATAAAGTGTGCTATAGGAGTTACAGTGGTCCATTCACTTTCGAAGACCCGACTTTTCCGGAAAGGCTGTATCACGTTTTATTTTAAAAATAATTTATAAAAACAAAGTTACAAAGACAGTTTGTGTGGAAACACAAACTCAAAATCTGCCCCCGAAGTGGTCCACCCAGACAAGTAAAAAGGGAGGTTTCAATATTTTCAGAAAGAACAAAAGAAATTCTATCAATGACAAATTTATGACAGAATAGATTGGAGAAAGAAGGTTGACAGATCTTGGGTAGTGCCCCAGTGATGTTCATTTATTACTTACCACATTATGACACGTGATATGAAAAACTACTTATTAATTGTTGTTTTAAATTATGTCCAACTTATATGCATACTAAATAGATTTTCTCTGTGTAAATGTAGTAGTTAGTATAACCAAACTTACTTAACTTAGCAATACAAATGTCAAAAAAAACAAAACGTTTGCATATAAACCTGTTTAAAAACGGGTAATTAATTATCTCCTATATTAAAGAGCTTTCGGTGTTTGTTAACATTAATAATGAATAGTTGTAAAAGTGATGTATTTTTCTGAAAGAAAGTGATAAGTGATTTAAAAATTAGATTTTTCGGTTTTAGAAACAAAAAAAAAGTAGCCGTTGCATCAGAACTTTGAATGATCTTAGATATTATAATGTCGGATTTTCACTAACTTTTCTAGTTTACGAGATCTAAACGCAACGGATGGACGGACAGACATTACACACAAAACTAATAGCGTCTTTTCTCCTTTCTGGGACCGCTAAAAATACTCCCGCGTTTTTTTTTTGTTTTTTTTTCAACACGTTCACACAGTAGCCAATTGGAAAAAGAAAACTTAATATTGTCATCGTCAAACTTGCTGGAAGCTGATTTGCCGAAATAACAGTACGAGCACATCAACTGGTGATACTGTTTATATCCGAAAAATATTATACGTTTATGAAAATAAACAACTTACTGCGAAAATGTGACCTTTGCGTGCGGTCTTAGAACGTATCACCAGCGACAGTCGAGAATACACCGCACAATTGTTTAGTTATTTTCAGTGTTTTTTTATTAAAAAAAATAAATGGACTGCCTAATTTTTTAACTATTAATAAATTAATAATAAACGCTAAAATTCAAGAAAATTAATATTTTTTCCCCACATTGAAAAATGTGAAGTACGCCTTACGATGTGACGGTAAAAAAAAGCACTGATTCATTTCATTAAATATTCAATTAGTCAAAAGTTCCATTATTGTTACTACAAATGTATTTTTCATATACAATGTTTCATAGTGCAAAGAGTAGTTCAAACTTTATCACTAAGTATTTTCCAAATAAAATCCGATTAGACGTCGAAACGATTAGGATTGGTTGCTTCTACTTATGTATTTTTATTGTGAACGTTAAACGATGATAGCCCCTAAGACTCGGCTGTCTTTACCGAAACTGAACGGTATTTCGAAATAAAAAATGTAAGCTTAGATGGCAATTGGTATAATTGGTATACTGGAAAAATATTGAGTAACAAGTCCTTGTTTATGACCACTCATTTAGTTTTCGAAGTTGGTGACAATAAAATCTCCCAGCGCGGGGCCCCCGTCAGGCGCGGGGCCTGGGGCGGTTGCCCCAGTTGCCACCCCCTAAGACCGCTACTGACGACAACTCTCCAACTGTTTCGTTCGGAAGCCGCCTGCTGCCAGGTGCTCTATTCCATGTCAGTTAAATCAAGTTGTCGCCTAAGCCGGCCTTTAAGATTTTTCAGGGGGGGGGGGGGGGGGGCAGATGTGTAACACTAACCACTTTCGGCTCGACAAAGAAAAAAAGATTGCATTTGAGATACTGTAATCCCCGATTACTTGATATGTGCCCTGCCCAGCGTGCATGTCGAACTAAGTGTAATCCACATTAAAGAGTCATACTGGTGTTGTACATCGTACTTGGAACACCAAGGCCAACAAAAGCGAACAAAAGTTCTCTTTCACCAGCCTGAATTGGGCGATTGCGGGTTCCCTTGACCCGCCGCCCTGTCCGACGAGTGGTGAGACTCGGAGTTTTTGCTGCGTTTACTCCCAATTGACACGGACACTCCGGACTCGCGGACTTGAGGCGCGTCCAAATGCCGCACCACTGGATTCCCCCATCGTATTCTTATACTATGATCACGCCATTTATGAAACGGACCCTTGAGGTACAGCGTCTGGATATTGACAGGTCTTTACGGGAGTTCTGTTACATCCCCGCCAGTGCAATGAGTTTACTCTCGTACCCTCTAAGGCACTCCCACGAAAGCCTTGTTTCGCTACCCCTTGTCCTAGTATTCCATTCAATACGACCATCCATCAACAATGCCCATTGTGGCATTCACAAGAACATCGTTACTCGGTGTGCGGTCTTGCCGTTGTATGTCCATGATAGTGCACAGGCAGCTTAATTGATCTTGCTTTAACGTAAGGACGATATCTCCACTGAACATAATATAATTTACACATCAGAACTGTCAGTTTTGTATCTTTTTTTAGACTTTGTGTTTTGTTATAACAATGTACTCTTACATTGATGGAACAAACAAATGTTGTTTTTTATTTTTGTAGGGGAGTTGTCTTTCTTTCAATTACGTTTAATGATGCAGCAGATTCAATTATTACAATTATATAGTTAGATAATTTAAGACTAGAAAAGGAAATGTCAAAAGTTTATTGTTAGACAAGTATTTCTAAAAAAAAAAAAAAAAAAGAAGAAAAGACAGTACCTCCATTATTAAACTTTTAATATAGTATTCTTTTGTATAGCCTTAAAATTCTTTTTTTTTTCAATCTTAAAAAAATTGTTGGTTCAATTCTAGTATCGAAAGCGAACACCACCAGCAGCTAGAGAATAGACATTTTCTGATTTGGACAGCGAGAAAGTTATATGTATGATTATTTATTGGTGTGTTCATGAATATGGACTTCTAGAGCCAGTGGCGTACCGAGGGGGGGCGGAGGAGGCATCCGCCCCGGGCGCCGGAGAGTAGGGGGCGCCAAAATGGGTATAACACGCTCTATATAAACTAGGGGAGAGCACCCATGTAATGGCAGAACTGTCTGGACTCCAACAAAGAATTGCCATTCGAAATCCTCAAGCATCGTTTGTTAATTATAACAACCATAACTTGAATTTAGCTGGATTACATGCTGCAAAACAGGATCCAGTTGTTGTTACATTTTTCGGTACAGTTGAGAAAATTTACGTTTTTTTTCAGTGCTTCAACTGTTCGATGGGAGAAATTGAAAGAATTGCTTGGAATTACATTGAAGAGAGAATGTCCAACACGCTGGAGTGCAAGACAAGATGCGGTGAATGCAATCCACGAACAGTTTGATGGATTTTTACTGCTGTTAGAAAACCTGTATGAAGATGGTACTCAAACTAGTGAGACTCAGAATGATGCATACAGTTTGCTTCAAAATGTGATGAATTTCAATTTCATCACTCTACTTGATTTCTGGCATGCAGTTTTGTCAAAAATTGACCGGATTAAAAAACGACTGCAAGATCCATCAATGAATTTCCTTGACGCAGCACTGGATTTAGAAGGACTGCAGCAACGGCTAAGTAGCATTCGAGAAGATGTTTGCATCAGCGCAGTCAATGCAGCTAAAGTTCTGTGTGAAGAATTAAACGTCGAAAACAGATGCCTGGTGAAAATGCTTGTGATGCAGGACTCGGTGCGGTTTAAGAAATAACTCGCATTATGAAATCAGTTATTGATAGACTAATCCAGGACATGACAACACGATTTGGTCGTCTGAAGCCGTTAGATTAAAAGTTTGGATTTCTATTCGACATCAGCAAATTGTTTGCTAATGATACCTCTGATGATATTCAACAGCACTGTGCTACGCTGGCTGACTTTTATAAAACTGATATCGATGGAATTGAACTGTTTGTAGAAATCAGTGACTGCAGTATGTTGCTAAAAACCCGTCCAGATGCTACCCCAAGCAGCCCATTAGAATTACTTCCATTCATTATTTCATATGGCAATGACATATTTCCAAACTTGCGAATTGCTTTGCAAATTATGCTGACAATCTCTGTGTCAGTTGCTAGCTGTGAGCGTTCTTTTAGTAAACTAAAAATCATTCTAACTTACTTAAGAGCTTCAATGGGTCAGGAGCGTCTGTCAGACTTGGCATTGCTAAGCATAGAAAAGGAGCTGGTCGAAACAATTAATTTTGATGATGTTATTGACAACTTTGCTAGTGCAAGATCACGAAAAGTAGTTCTATAAGAAATGGTTAATGTTGCTTCAGATTGTTCATTAACTTTGTTTACAATAAAAAAATTTAATTTATTGATTGGTGATTGTTTTTATGCAAATATAGATTGCACATACTAAAGGGGGGGGGGCCGCCAACAAACTATGCCGCCCCGGGCGCCTGGCACCCTCGATACGCCACTGTCTAGAGCTAACACTTAGACCTAAAATTCTGATTTAGAAATCTTAGAATCTAGTCTAGAGATGTACTTCTAGATCTAGAATCTAGATGTAATATATATAAGATTTACGTTAGCAACGCTTATAAACTTTAGTAAGATTGAAGATACTTTAAATTTACTCAGTTATCGCATTTAAGGTAATTCGGCTGACTACGCAATGCTGGCTCGAGGCCTAGATTTACAGCCAAATGTACATGTTTGTGTTTTTTTACTTGGAAAAATTCTAACGGTCAAACTTTTTCCCGTGTGGCCTATGAGCTAGTGATTCTTTTCTCAGCGATATACATCAACTGTTCATTTCCTCGGAAAATCGTTAGAGCCGTTTTAGAGATCAGCTGTCCACCCACCCAAGTTACATGAAGGATTGACTTGAATTGTAAAAATGATATGCTAGAAATGCATTTGTTCATATGATTAATTTCAGTTTTACCTTTCTTTTAACGTTTAGCCCAATAAGCGATCTTGTATCTGTGGCTAGGTGGACAGGGGTAGATTCAAGGGGAGGTAAGTTATAGTGCAGACGAATACCAATGTTGTTTATGAGCATTTCATGCTTGGCCTTAGAGTTTTATGGAACACACAAAACTACGGGAGATTAGAGTTCTTCTCCTTTGTTTCGCAGTTCATGTGCATTAATTTGTAGAAACTGTCTAAATAAATTTGTCTCTCTTACCAACGAGAGGAATAGTACAAGACAATCAACATTATTCTCGCCTTTTAGCAAGAGAACACATTTATCTCTATCTTTATATCAAATATTTCTAATTATTTTTATATATTTGATATTAATTATTATTCGTATATTTGACATTTAAGACTTTTGACATATTACATGTTTGCTAATTGCACCACACTCACATATGTGATATATTCTAAGTTATACATCAGTTATTATATTATTACATATTATATAGTAGTAACAAGTTTATTAGGAAGCCACTTATTAATTATTTCTGTAAATTAGATAGTTTTTAAATTTCTGTAATGAATATGAATCATAATTTAAAAACTAAATATTAATTGTTTGAATGTTAATTTTCTAAACTACAGAGATGCAATAATATATGATGATGATTCATGTCTTCTAAAATATATTTTTAATTTGTAATATGTATAGTTTATGTCATTAAAATACGAAGCTCTTTTGGAGTAGCGGCCTTAGGGGGTGGCAAGTAGGGCAAACGCCCCAGGCCCCGCGCCTGAGGGAGGTCCCGCGAGAGATTTTATTGTCAAAAACTTGATCACTACACATTTTCCTAATAAAATCCAATTGAATGTCGATGTTTAAACACAAAATAAACTCTTTGGATTGGTTTCTTCCGCCTGTTTTATAGGCTACTGTGCATAGACGTCGTGCGGCTATGGGAGTATTTTTTTTAACTTGAAGTAAAATCTTTTATGTAGAACAATTACAATACAGCATACTTCAGCGGCTAATAGTATGGCAATAGTATGCCAACAGTACCAATGTAACGTTCTATGACCTACAGCATTAGAGACGGATTAGCCCGTTAACGTGATATGGGATGCGCCACTGCGATGTGGGATGTGGTTCGGTTTATATAGTTTACCATTACGTATTGGGGCCCCGCACAAGACATTTGCCCAGGGCCCCGCGCTCTGCTAAGTCCGCCCTTGCTCCTTTGGTGAATCAACCTAATTCTCTCCAAAGTTATTGCATAAGTCTATGACTAGTGTACTCAATTGAAGTTTCTTTGAACAATTAGAAATCATTTATCAAGAGATCGGCTAAAGGATTTTAAAAAAATTGTTTAAATAGTTTCATTGATCATGTAACACTACAGCTTTCATGAGTTTTACGACAATTGAACCATGACTGTCGGATCACAAACTGAAGTCGTAATTGATCTCAGGTGAAATTTAATGACAGGTCGAATGGACCTATTCAGTCTTGGAGGTGTAACGTCTGAGCTCACTTGATAAGTGAGAAGTTGATTTGGAATAGTAATGATACATTCTTGATATCAAATACATATCACCAGCACAAGGGAAACAAAAAAGGGGAAATTTTAATCTATGGCGGATAAGTATTCATAGCTAGGAAGTAATAGGGACTGTTGATAAGCTGGGTATTTTTAAAAGGTAAATTTTTGAATGTTTTAGCACTGCAAAATCAGATTTCTAAGCTCCTTCGCTTATGCTTATGGTATATACTCATTTTTTAGCGGCCCCCGAAAGGGGAAAATACGCTATTAGTTTTGTGTGGAATGTCTGTCCGTCCCGTTTAGATCTCGTACAATAGAAAAGATAGTGAAAATCTGAAACCATAATATTTTAGACCATTCAAAGTTCTGATGCAACGGCTATTTTTTTCTTTTCTGAAAGCAAAAATCTAATTTTTTAAAATCACTTACGCAAGCAGTTTTTTCATAAAAATACGCCACGTTTACAATTATTCACTATTAATAGTAATAAACACGGGAGGCTCTTTAGATGGAACAAGTTGTAACAACATATTCTCTACATATTTATGCAAATTGTTTTAGATTTTTTGTCAAAAATAAATTTTTGTTGCCAAGTGATGTCTTTTTTTTTTAAAGAGAAAAAATCTATTAAGTATGCATATAAGTTGGACATAATTTAAAACAACAATTAATAAGTAGTTTTTCTTATTATCGCGTGAACTGCAGAGCTGCCCACCAGGAATATTACAATTAACTATTATTTTTTTTAAGGAAATGTTTTTTCCTTGTGGATTTGAATAAGAAATAAACTGTTCACAAAACAATAATATCAATTAGATATTCATTATAAGACATCAGTTAGACCAGGTTCACGTCTAACTTCACCTACATTAGGTCTGCTGGACCGCTGGGGCACCACACAAGATTTGTCCACCTTCTTTCTCCACTCTTCTCTGTCATTTGGCTTTGGTAGAATTTCATTCTGATGTCCTTTCTGATAATTTTGAAACCTGCTTTCTTACCTACCTGGGTGGACCACTTCGTGTGTTTCCACACAAACTGTCTTTGTAACCTTGATATGATTTAATTGGCAACAAGTTTCCACACACACTGTCTTTGTAACCTTGATATGATTTAATTGGCAACAATGATATTTTAATAGATCGTCTTGACATTGATAATACAATTTATTTTCCCTAATACATTTAGAACTGTTTAGATTAAAAAGCAATTTAAAATAGTCTAAATGTCAAAGTGTAAAAAGTTGAAGAAGTTTGTATGAAAAAATAGACCAGCTTCAGTCTCATTTTTGCAATGCAGAGATCATAATGTAGAGTATTGTAGAGAATAGAGAACCTGTCGAAATGTTGATAATCATCAAACAAACTTAGAGAAAAAATGTAAACGGTGAATGATAAAACTGCTTTTGAAATGAGCAATGACATCCGGAACAAGATAAACTAGCATGCACCTAGCAAGTTGTTAAAACGAGTGACTTCAATCAATACAAATAGTTCTGAAGAGAAAAGCAGATGTACATAAATTACATTCGCTCCAGACTCAAAGGCTGTTATTATGAGATTCATTAGGTAATAAAAAAAAGAGTTTTTAATTTTGAGTAGGTAACTTTGATATTGAATGCTATTCTATTTTGTCATTTTCACAAAGTCGGAGCTAGTGACCAGAGTACATAGTCGACCGCCCTATGAGTTGGTGACCAGAGTACATAGTCGACCGCACTATGAGTTAGTGACCAGAGTACATAGTCGACCGCCCTATGAGTTGGTGACCAGAGTACATAGTCGACCGCCCTATGAGTTGGTGACCAGAGTACATAGTCGACCGCCCTATGAGTTGGTGACCAGAGTACATAGTCGACCGCACTATGAGTTAGTGACCAGAGTACATAGTCGAAGACTATGACTTAGTGACCAGAGTACATAGTCGAAGTCCTATGACTTAGTGACCAGAGTACATAGTCGAAGTCCTATGAGTTAGTGACCAGAGTACATAGTCGAAGTCCTATGAGTTAGTGACCAGAGTACATAGTCGACCGCCCTATGCGTACTTTGTGGAGTGAGACCACGCTCTAACTGAAAACAAGTTGTATTATTTATTGTCCAAGCTTTCCACTGGCTGGCTCCGTAATGTCTTCACGACGGACCCGGGTTTGAACTCTGCCATCCTTGCTTTCCTTCAAGAGAGTTATGCCCTGACCTAAAAAAATCATTTTTGAAGAAATATCTAAAACTTACTTGTCATATGGATCGATCAAAACGTGAGAGAGATGCACAAACCTCAACATGTAATTACACTTTGTTTTGGATGTTTAAAACTATTTTTGGATATTTAAGACTATTTGAACCATAACCACAGAAATGATGCCTTTCTCTTAT
The DNA here is from genome assembly GCA_021533235.1 of Biomphalaria straminea. Taxonomy (NCBI): domain Eukaryota; kingdom Metazoa; phylum Mollusca; class Gastropoda; family Planorbidae; genus Biomphalaria; species Biomphalaria straminea. The sequence continues at coordinate 32,720,221 of JADKLZ010000130.1, read as the reverse complement.
TAAATGAATGGGCCGCCAAACAATGGAACCCTTTTTTGTAGTTCTCTCCTTTAGTTTCATCATCCTTAGGTGCCACAGCAATCACCAGTTTTAGATCAAACTTCAGATACATATACTTAATGTTTGATTTTCACAATACCTGCTCACATTATTGTATGATTAAAATTAAATGAAAATAGAGCATGATCCATGTGTACAAAAAAAAATATCATGAACCAGACTCTGAAATCTGAGGGTAAGAAAGAACAGGACTTAGTAAGTCTTCCACTGACTGACGGTAGCTGCTGCCGCAGAAACAGACGCTTGAGGTCATGACCTTTTGATGCCAGAGCGTTGACTTTGATGGTGAAATCGATACGCCTCGGACAGATCTTTGGTTTGTTATCTGTAACTGTACGCAGGCGTTCTTTTGTCCAATCTACTTTGAAACTGCCTATTTCTCTATTTATAGAAAAGATCTAGTTGTCTGCAAGTGAATGTCTGGTCTGCATTCTATATAAAAGACTTTAGTTTGGTTCATCGTTCAATAGTTCCGTGAACTTCCTGTTTATACATAATTTCATCTGAATATTCCTTTAAGAATTCATCGATTAATCGATAAATTAATGAATTAATGAACCTATTTTGTAACATATGTTTTCTATTTATTGTGAATAAGGAAAGCACTGCACAGTGTGATTCCCTTATAAGAAAACGGAAATTTAAATCTAGGCTGTTCTCAGAATGGGATTTTTAAATCTACATAAAACCCGTAATTTATCTTAAAATTATTAGGCGTATTATACAAATCAAATTAAAAAATAAACCCAAAGCAGGAAATGCGGTGAGTTTTTTTTTTAAATTTAAGACACGTTGACAATTTCTTTTTCCATTTTTTTCTTTTGTTTTTTCTCAACACAGAGAGAGACAGACAGACAGAAAGACAGACAGACGAGAGATATTCTTATTGGAATTCATCAGGAATTTTAATTTCCCAGTTTCCTCTTTCGATCATTCATTTTAAATATCTAGGGCGACATTTGTTAACTTCAATAACCTCCGTTTCATTTCTTTTACCCTATTAATTAATTATGCATGTTCAATTTTAATGGCGAAGTTCATGTTTAAAGCTATTAATAATGCATGCGCAGCCTCAATACCTAACTTTTAGCAGACGACAGAATGTAATTAGTTATCGACCCTCTCCTGGCAACGTCCCGGCCTCAGTTGTAACCTTTGAAGTTCCTTTCACACCTGACTAGGTGTAGAGAGGTAAGACAGACCACTCCAACCGAGAGGAGGGAGAGGAGGAGGAAGATGAGATAACAGACTTACTCATCTCCCGGTCTCATTACACGTTAAATAATGCTCACGTATTCGCTTTGACACCGCTCCCTTGGATTTCTTAAGTTTTATTTGACCTCTAACATAACAGTTGGGATCATTGAAGCGAGACAGGGCAATCCAATCAAAAGTCATTCTGACGACAACAGTCTTCATCAAACTCCGAGCGAGGGCCTGAGAAGGTCGAATCCTTTCTTGCAAAGACCCAGGTCAGAAACCGTAATGCGTAATGCTGTGGCAGTTTTATGTCTCGAGAGACAGTCTTTTCCCTTTGCAACTTCTTATGTGAGTAAAGAGACCAATCCTTGGTACATAGCTGCGGTCACAGGTTGGGCATATGTAATCAACAGGCGCCGTTGGTATTTTCACCCTTCTTTCTGCAGCTGTTTTATATGGCATCTACAATCCGGGACCCTTACATTATGCGTTCTCTCCATGTGGATCTATCCTGTGCCACTTTTTCCCAACTGCTAGTGTCGATTTTGAAGTGCTTCATGTCGCGTTTGCATACGTACTGTTATGACATGATTAGAACGTAGATTTATTTCTGGAATAATAAAGGGATAAGTTTTACTAAGTTACGGAAATGACGAAAAGTTAGATTAAAAAGTAGAACGATTGAGTCGACATTAAGAGAAGACATATTTGATTGAGGCTACAGACGGCAAGTACAGAAAGACACAGACGGATCCCTTATTGAGTATTAAACGTGTTTTATGTTTAAAACGCTAGTCGACTTCATCTATTGCTCGTTTGGCATTTCGTCTGTGGTTGAGGGTTACCTCCTGTTCAGTTCCTTTGATATTTGCTATGGCGAAAGAGCCATAACAGTACATATTACCTAATGTGTGTATTTAGATATAAAGTTGAAGAACTTGTGGCTTCCCAGGAAGAAATCAAAAGTCTAAAGGGCAGTCGAAAAGAATATATAACACGGACGCACCGTCAATCGTAGTTTAGTCTGAACGTGCGAAAAACGAACCAACGGGACATTGGCTAGTCCATGGCTAGTCCTGCACTAAGGTATAACAGCTTGTTTAAGCCCTGGGGGCCTCCACCAGAGGAGCTCTGGTCAGAGCTCATTTGTGTGTGTGTGTGTGTGTGTGTTTTTGGTTTGGTTTGTTTTGTTTAGTTGTCCCAGAATTCAAATCTACAAGAGTAAATGCCAGTTATTTTCCATGGAAGGCATCAGGAATAAGTAAATTGAGATTAGATGAAAAAGACATTTTAGAAACAAACATTTGCATAATAAGCTATCTCGATATGAGGCCGAACATTCCGGGCTCACATAGGTCTCACCAGCCAGATGAGGAGGTATAAAACCCTAGTGCAGTGATGCCCAAACTACGGCCCGCGGGCCAGATCCGGCCCGCGACGGTGCTCCATCCGGCCCGCCGAAGCGTTGGCAAAAGTGTAGAAAATCCACTCTCATAAAAATAACTTTGAAAAAAAAGTATCTTTCTCTACGTTAGGGTAAATGAATTGGTATTGAAAATAAAAAAAAAACAACATATTTTGTTTTATTAACATTGAGTGTCTCTTTTGAAGGACATTAACAGCTTTCTGAAATCAAACACATAAATGAATCGGGATTTTTTGTTTGAAACGCGATTGCTAGATTTCCTCTAGAAAGGAGAGTCGATGAGAATATTTACCAAAAAAGAACCATTTTCAGACGGCAAATGCATAAAAGTGTTTTCTAGCACAGAGGAAAGAACTGTGTTCTGAAGAGAATGATCCTGTTGACGTTGTCAACCTTTCTCTTGACGATACAAAGCGAGGTAAAGATTTGGGTAGATATCTCCATACATTCAAATGTAACAGACAAACAAGATTTCGAAATTTCTTCTATTGCCGCCAAGGAATCTACAACTTATCTGATACCGCTCAAAATCTTGGTATTAATTCGCGGTAAAAGCTACAGTTTTTATCTCAAAGAAGTTTGTAATTATGAGGGGTATGCGTGGGACCACCACTAGCAAAGTTCAAGTTCTTTCAAAGAAGTTTTAGTCGTTTCAGAGGATCTTTCTCTTGCTTGGGAGAAATTAGTGGAAGTGACTACTGAAGGTGCCACAAGTATGGTTGACAGCAAGAGTTATTAGAAAAGTTGTTTAGTCAAATGGAACCGAGCCTCTGTGGCTTTACTAAATTATTCACTAACAAAATCTATGTGGCAAGGTGTTTAGTCTGAACCATTTGATGATGATCGTGTTCATTTTGAACAAAGTTCGTGGTTTCAAAAATCCCTCTGCGACAATGTTTCAAGTGCCCAGACAGAGCTAGGACTGGTACTGGTTGACGTACGAAGCTAAACATCCCTGCTTGACAAATTTCCAGTGATTCAGATAATGGATTTCTAGGCTGAGTTGCTTGTAGAAACATTTCTAAATCTCCGAAAACAAGCGTTAACGATGATAACAATAATTACTTATTTGTGACAACAAACCTTTTCAATGAGGAATCGGATGAAACACATTTTACGTAATCGTCTTACGGACGAACATCTAGAATTCTAGATTCAGGCTCCAACTGGGTGTCTCATCTATGCAGCTAGATATTTAAAAGCTGGTTTATGATAAACTTTCATGAATCAATGTAAGTAATAGATTCAATAGTTTCTAATAAAATTGGTTTAATGTCTATTTCCTATTTTTATTTTATTTTATTTTTATGTGGCCCGCGACACGACTGTCAACAATTAAAATGGCCCGCCGACCGAACGAGGTTGAGCATCACTGCCCTAGTGCAAAGCCCTCAGCCCCCCGGATGACAAAATGGTCATCATCGAACCACGATGGACGAACTATATATACATATATATATCGGGTATTTCTTGTTATGCATAACGCATTGAGAATGCACGCTAGTGGTACTGATGGAACTTTCGTCTTCAAATTAAACGTTTCCGGCATATAGAAGGCCCAATGATAAAAGATGGGTTTCCAACTATCTTCTCGTAGAGAAGTTGATCCGTCTATAAAAAACGTCCTAATGGAAAGTCATCACGCGTTGTTCCTACTGATGTGGGAAAGAGAGGCTATACCACAAGACTTTAAAGATGACGCAATTATCCATCAATACAAGCACAAATGTAGCCGCCAAATCTGTGCCAACCACAATCTGTTTTCTCAATTGATCATCACACGAATCCTACTAAATCGGCCCTTGCATCATCTGATACATAGACTACAACCAGAAAGCCAAGGAAGCTTCAGAAAGGAGCGTGGAACCATTGTCATGATCTTTGCAGCAAGGAAGCTTCAAAAAATGGCAGTCACAAAATGCTGGCCCTTTTCTCAAAATATATGGATCTAACAAAAACACTGTTAGAAGAGAGGGACTGAAGATCATGTCTACGTACGGATGGTGAGACTTTTTTACGTTGACGATGACGTGAAGGCTCGTGTCCAGAAGAGTGGAGAACCATTTGAGCCTAAGACAATATAAAATGGGGCAAAACAGAGTTGTGTCCCATTACCCACGCTGTTCAGCACCATTTTCTATGCTGATAGATGCATTCAGTGATAGTGATAGCGATGGAATACATTTAACATATACATTTGATGGTGGCCATTTCAATCATAGGCAACTCAAAGTGAAATCAGAAACTAAATCAGCAGCACTCAGAGGGTTGTTATAGGAATCTTACACGCTCACCATCTGTTCTCTCTTTCCCCCTCACTGATAATCTCCTCTGTCCCACAATCTCTCTCTCTCCCTCTGCCTTTATCTCAATCTCTCCCTCTCTCTCACTTTTTCTATCTTTTTTTTCTCTCCCTCTTTCTCCGTCTTTTTTTGTTTCTCTTTCTCCATCTCCCTTTCTCTAACCCTACCTATCTCTTTTAACCACATTCTCTTACAATCTTGTTTCTTCTCTCCTCCCCGTCTCTCTCTCTCTCTCTCTCTCTCCCTTTTCTCTTAAAATTCCTCTTTTTCCAGCTCCTCACCCTTTCTCCAGAACTATTTGCAGACTCCTAAAAATAGATAACAGTCTGTATTCAATAAAAAGTATAATTCAATAAAACATATGAAGTACGTACAACACACGAAATAAAAAAAGACATGCAATAAGACATATGAAATAACAACTTCCTAATTTACCTGAAGCTAAAAAGTCCAAGCCCAGGCAGGTACGATGCTGTAAGGCAATAACCTTGATCAGTCACAGACATCGATGAAGAGGATGAAGTAAACAAAAGCAGGTTTGGCCAATGTAATCTAAGAAATGCAGTTCACTTGACTCAAATTATTATCAGTGTTAGAAGCTCAACAATCGTCTGGCCCACCCCACACGGGGAAGTTCACAGGTAAACACCTCCAACAGGAAACATTAAACATAACCCCCCCCCCACTCCCCTTGTTGTTAGCTTTAATGTTTTTTTTCTTCTTTATATGAAATGAAAGAATAGAGTTAAAGAGAAAAATGAAGGGAACGATTGGGGGGGGGGGAGGGCGGAGAGAGTTGAAGGGGAAGTAATCCTAACCTTATTAATCCAGCTTCTAGTTTCTAGACAATGTTGAAGGAGTACACAAAGTTAAATCAAGAAATTAAGTTTGTACTGAACAATGAACGATAGAAATATAAGAATGAAATAAAGAAATAGAGAGAAACGGAGTGGAGGGGGGAGGAGAGATTGGAAATCTAAAGAAAGAAAGAAAAACTAGAAGATAGACTTAAAAGAAGGATAACTCAGAATAGCTCCGTGAGAGATTTCAGTATCAAGAACAGTAGATTAAAATATTGTGTTTAAATAGCAAACAGATTATATTGAAAGAAATGTAAACTAGACTGAAAGCTTACCAAGAGATAATTATTGATGTGTATGGAGGAGAGCAGTGTGGAGACAATGATGTAGTATAGATGGAAAATGAAACGGGTATAAGGCTAAAGTGCTATGTAAGAAATTCCATACATTAAACATAAATTACTCCATATGTCCCCAGAGAGCGCTGCGCTCAATGGACTCAGACCTATTAGTGGTGCCACGTTTCTCCTTCAAAAGCTACGGTCTGCGGGCTTTTTCAGTGAATCGACCAGAGGTTTGGAACTCTCTGCCCAGTGACAAGATGCTACACAACATTCAAGAAGAAAATTAAGACCTATCTGTTTGAAACTTTTTTAGATTAGTTTATCATGTCTTGTGTTTGTGTTTGTAATTTTATAACAGCGCCTTGAGCCTACATTTTGTTTGTTAACAGCGCATTATAAATATATTTATTATTACATACATCGATTTGAAACTATTTCATATCTGATCTATAGTGGTGTAAGGTGAGACTTTGTACAGAATTAGCCAGTGATGGGGTACCATTTATTGGGACAGAAAGTAAATGAAGACAGCTATGCGGATTTCTGAATGGTAATCCCTAACTATACCAGCTAGTTGATATTTTTATCCTTTCAAAACTATTCTTTTTCATTGTCTCAAATCGAGATTGAACTTTGAACTTATTCTTTAAGCAGCCTTTAAATCTCTAAGTCTCGCTCTTGACGTTGGGTGTGAATTCAATGCATCGCAGTTTCCAAAATACCCAATAACAAGCCAGGAATAAATATCAACTGGCTACAGAAATATTAGCAGAAGTGAACAGGAAGACGGCTGCTAAAAAACATGGATCGTCTTCCTATATACTTGACTCTATCAGAAAATACGCTTGGAACAAATAATGATCAAAGAACTATGGACAAAAAAGTTAAATGAAAAACAATGTAATAATCATGCTAAGAGAGAATCATCAGAGACACAAGAAGTGGCAGATATGTAGACACTTTATAGGATGCAGATAAAAAGATTTTTCGAAGGCCCCATTTTTTTAGGAGGAAACAGAAGATAGGACAAAAAGAGTTAATGAATATATTGTACTCTATAGTTTATTTATATGTCTAGCTAATTCTCACATGTGTTAATTATTGTATAATAATTAACACTTTATTTATAAAACAAAGTGTTACATCAATCTAGATAACTAAAGAATACGACTAGAAAAGAACTGCAAACTTTAATAATGTTGGGAGCCTGGATAAATTAGTACTTAACTTATTTATTAAAAGACAAAGTTGTTATTAACAAAATAGGAAGTAATAACTTTTGAGTTTTAGTCTGTGAAAAACACTGAACCGATTTCTCTTATAAATGTATATTGAATGCCAGTAACTTTACATGAGCAAAATGTTCCTATTCTGAGGCTTACAATTTAACTCACAGTACAGGTTCTAATTTTCTTTTTGCTCTGCTCCCAAGGCATTAGGTTCTAGCAAGGCATTCCCTATAATTAACTACGTTCTAGTGGAGATTGACCACAGATGCCTATTGGAACATTCATCGATTTTTCTTTTCGACGTGTCCCTCCATACATGCCCCTACCTCTCCCTCTCCCCCCCTCCCTTAACGTGCCATTGTCTGCCCAGTTTCCAAGAGAGCCAGTGCAATATTTACTCTTCACCCAGAACTGGTCGATGGCGGGACAGCCCAGACCGGAACTCCCAGGCATCATCAGCCTTCCCACCCCCTCTCCACATATACCCTTCCCCTCATCACCATGCACCCGACCCTCCCATCCCTTCTATCCTCTCCCCCCCCCCCCC
>JADKLZ010000130.1:32660831-32685868 GCA_021533235.1 Biomphalaria straminea | reverse complement strand
CCCCTCAGTGTTCAGGTTTCAGGTTTCACGTCAGATGTGTGGGCTCTTTCCGCTCTGAATGGGTTAACCGAGGGCGTAATGCCCCCACCCCACCCCGACAAACGTCACCCCAACCCCGACTCCCTCCACTACTAGAGGACGTCTCTGAGTCCTTATGAGCTCAGCTACAACCCCTCCCTCCCCCTTTTTTTCCAGATCCAAGCTTGGACCCACCACCCAACAGTGTTGTGCTGAAACAGGGGGAGGGTATGGTGGAGGGGGGGGGCGAGTGTGAGCTTGGACATTAAAAAGAAAAGGGGTGGGGGGTGGGGAGCTCAAATGAATGAGGTGATGGGAGGAGGTAAGAGTGCTGGCTAGCGATGGTTATCTGCGGGAGTGGAGCTACAGGGCCAGGTCACGTGCTTGACGGTCTATCGATCTGAACACAGAGGCCTGACCTTCATTATGGTGGCCTTTATTTCCACTTTTGTCCTGTCTTTTTCTCTCTCTATCTCTCTTTCTCTCTCTCTCTCTCTCTCTCTCTCTCTTTCTCTCTTAACTTGTTTCTAGTTACTTGTTTGTAATTTTTGTTTATCATGTTTCTCTGCTCTCTTTTCATTTACTTTCTCTCTATCTCAATCCTTCTTGAATCTTCTTTGATTTTTACTGCATCATTTTGTGTGGACAACGTCTTTTCCGTCAACATCTCTTCTCTCTATCCTCTCTTCAACACTCCCTCTTTCTCTTTCCTTTCACTATTACATTCGAAGAGATCGATGAAAAGAAAGGGGAGGTGGGGTGAGTAGTCTGTGAACACGGTCAACAGGCTTGTGTATCGGCTTGATTAGAGACACTCATGATTTTTTTATTGCGTAAGGGTTACGCAGAAAGCTGGGGAAGGACTGGATGTGTGGATAACCTGGGCCTGTGAGTAACAGGAAGGAGAGAGAGAGAGAGAGAGAGGAAGACAAAGAGAATAGGAGGAAAACAAATAGAGAGAAAGAAATTAAGAAAGAGAGTGAAAAAAAAGAGAAAAGCAGAAAGAGTTAGAAAGAAAGAGAGACATGAGGATACAACTAAAGAGAGAGAGAGAAAAAAAAAAGAATGGATTGAGAGAGATCAAAGAAAAAAAGAATGAGAGAGAAAAAATAGAGAGAATTAGAAAGATAATATGGCTCTATGAGAAATAGAGGAATAGGAGAGCAAGAGAGAGAGAGAGAGATGGGGGAAAATGAAAAGAGAAAAAGAAAGACAGAACTTCAGAGAAAGAGAGAATATCTGAACTTAAAGAGAAAGAGAGGAATAAGAGAAAGGGAGACAGAGAGAGAGAGAAAAGACAGAGAAAAATGAAAAGGACAGAAAGAAAGAGAGTAGTAAAAGGAGACACACAGAGAAAGAAAGAAATAGTGGGAGAGGAGAGAGAGAGAAAAAAAGGAGAGAACGAGACAAACAGAAAGAGAAAATAAAAGAGAAAGGGTGGGTGTGGAAAGAAAGGAGAATGTCGATCGGGACTTACCTAACAAAGGCAGTCCATCCGTGCAGATGTCGCTCTAGGCGGCAGATGTGTAGGCAAGGTGATTAGATTAAGGCGACAGAGGACGGCGCGTGGACTCTGGCGTGAGAGCGTGAGTACATGAGTGTGTAGTCGTCTGTGTGAGTGAGTGAAGTGAGTCTTCGAGGCTTGAAACACATACACACTATTGGTCTCCTTCAGTACCCTTAACCTTTGACTCGCCTTGACACAATACGGTTTTAAGGTCACACTGGTCATAACCCTACTCAGTGAATTTAGACCAACTCGAAAGAAACTTAAACAATAAGGGTACAACATTTTTTAAATTATAAAACATAGAATCTGTATCCAAAATGTGTGATATAGAACATGTCCACAGGAATACATGGAACCAAAGCCACAAAATATGTTTTGCTATAATTTTGAAATTAATTTTTTTTTCCTATTAAATATTTAAAGAAAACTATACCAACAGAAATCAGTCTTATAAATAACTGACTATGATTTAAAAAAAAAAATACGCAATGAAAAACAAAAAGCTGCATGCTCTTTTTGAAACATTCATTAAACTTCTAACTTAAAAGTAATAGTATGTCAATGTAGACTACACGATACACAAATGCATATATGTTGTCCACGTGTTGTCAAAACATGACATTATGTTGTATTGTTGTCAAACAGGACATTATGTTGTATTGTTGTCAAACAGGACATTATTTTGTCTTGTCAAACTAAACCCATTTCCCTCATTCAAAAACTAAGTACGTTTTCATTGTACCACCACTCCCTCTCCACCAAACAAATGTCAACCCAAAGAAATCGTTAGACAAATACCTAGGTCAACTCGATACTGGAAAAGAATGACTAGGTCGGTTCTTGCCACGAGTCTAATTTACCTGTAATAAAATGAGCTCTAGCGTTATGGTCTGATGACTTTGAATGTATGTTCTCTGCCAGATGTTTCATAGGATCAGATGTTTCCGTACACAAAGAGAAAGCTAGTGGTAGACATAGTGCGGTCTATGAGTGATATCTATTATTAAGATTAATTTCACGAGTTAATTTTCCCAGGATGCTCTATCTGGAGAAATACCTCAAGATACTATAAGCGGTCACGCCACCTGAAATATTTGGGCCTTTCCCTAACATGCTTAAAACATTCAATTTCGTATACAGGGTGCATGAAAAGAAATTGAGTGCCTCCCCTTCCTTTATGTCCCACACCCTTAGCTGGCGAGGAGCCTGCGATAAGTCATAATTATTTGAACAAAGAAAAAAACATAAAACATTTAAATAATGATTTGAGTGGATGAGTTGGTCCAGGAAGTCTAGTACAGAATCTTTTCAAAAAGAAACACAAATAAAAACAACACCTCAGTATTAAGATTTCAAGTTGCCGATACGAAAAGACCAGAATCTCAAGTTGTTTTGGTACAAACTGTGTTATCTTGAAAATGTTTTACTACAGCGACCATGTTACCTATTATCGATTGTCCTTTGAGACTCAAGCGTAGTCTAGAGGCGCCCCTACAACATTGCGTCACACCAAGAAACTAGAAAGTAGAGCCCTTGGAGAACACTTTCCGTAGCATCATTGATTGTCGTCGTTAATCTGTTCATATCTTTGTCTACATATAGAAACTGTTCGTCCTAGTCGTATTCAGATCTCGTGTATTGAATCAGAATGATCGAAGGTCATCATACTTTAAATATACAATTTTGATGAAGGATTTTATAGGATTGTGATTATTGATAGTTAGTAATTCATAGATCTATCTTCTAGTATCGAGCTAATATTGACACCTTCCTTTTTACCAAACAGCGAACTCAAATATACAGCCACGGGAGTCGCCTATGAGTTTATATGGACGTAATCTTGTTTTCTTTCTTTTTTGTTTAAAACAAAAATTTGATGTAGGTCTTATCAAATTTTATATTTAATATTCCCATGCTAATGTGCCTGTTTCTATCTATATTTAATGATTTCCATACAATTCGGAAAGACACTATCTTGAAAAGTGACAGACCCGTTACATTTTTTGTGAGAGATCTTTCTCCGAAAATTCTGACAATATTAATTGCATCCGCCAAAAAAATTTTCGCAGAAAAAAACAACAACATAAAAAGCAAATTATTACCCAAGGCTACAGCTACATATCTATTTACAAGATAAATACATGCTATTGCTACTTATAGATGGTCTATATGTTTCATTGGCTTTTATTTGCATATATTTTATATATATACACATATTTAAATAAATTGATTACATAGATCGTTCTGAATCTAGATTATGTATGTCTAAAATGCAAATAATAATAATGAGACGAGAAAACTCTTATTTTTGATGTTCAATGACATAGCTTTGGGTTGAAAATGTAATTTCTTATAACTACTTCTCGAAACAACGCCTGCTTCAGCTTTTTTGGAATTCTTAAGACATTTTTGTGCATTGTTACAGATTTCTAAGTCCAGTCTAGGTAAAACATGATTAGGTCTGTGGTTAAGCTATAACTTAAATATTTTTAAGTTGTCAAAAGTGTTGTTCACTTTAGTTCCTTGGCATTTAGTGAATCCTGAAAATCTGCAATAGTGCTAAACCTTTTCTTGATTCATTTCTTCAACCCAAATGATCCCTATGATCCCACTATGTCCAACCAAAAGCTGAAAGATAAAATACTAGATCTAGCTACTTTCTTGGCAAGAGTGAAATTTTCATTCATTCCAGTCTCGGTTAAAAACAGAATAGCTAATGGAGTTTTTATTGATTTCCTGGAGTCTTCAAAAATCGTTTTTTTTTTAAATAATGGGCGACAACGTGGGCTCTATCAATGTAGATGTTTGTTGTTCACTAGTGAAGTGTAGATCTATGGTCAATAAATATTTATGTTCCTGTGTTAGCCTCAGCTTTAGATAGGTGAAAAGTTCAATTAAAACGAATGATGTGATCACAGGTGTCAATATTATTGAAGTCAATGAAATTACAAAAGTACAGAAGAAGTACACAATACTTTTTAAAATATTTTTTAAAAATATTTTTTATTGATTGAAATTGCATCAATTATTTTGAATCAATCATGTAAATAATTGTAAATAGAGCTAGAGTAGCAATAATAAATTTGATCTGAGATGTTTCTGCAAATTGTTTTTGTTTAGCAAAGCATGTCTGCTTATCTAATAGAATTCTCAGTGTTCTATGGTCCAATCACTTTCGTGGACTAGTATAGGGGCAGAGAGGAGAGAGGGAGTATCAGAGAACGTAAAAAAATAATGTTACCCAAAACCCGGAGTCTCGACCCTCCACGATGGAAGGTCAACATGTCAGCTTCTGCAAGTACTTATAAAAAAAAGGTTTTATAGAAAAAAAAATAATTTTTAAGATTTATGACGAATCCTAACTCTCTACACAAGGCTTATCATTCCTTTGTTAAGTACTTTCGTATATAAAACAAAATTAAATGACCAGTTAAAAAATATATTAATTACGACAAATCGATTAACTAATTGTTTAATTTCTTTATTGATTCATGTGTTGTCATCAACAATGAAAAATTATGCAACGTTTTACCTTAATCCGAGAATGGAAAGCTGGAGATATAACGTGTACAAGATTCCACAGACTGAGTTGATATAAACTTTCCAAATTATGTAACAAAAAAAAATAATTTTCATATGTATCCTAGAGTCCAAGAAATAAAAAAAAATAGAATGTAATTTTTTAAAAATAATTCTTATGAAATTTTAATTCACCATGACATGATAATGTAGCCTACCACCAACATGGAAGACATGATGAAACACTAGACATGGGACAGAATATTTAACTAGATCGTCTACCAATTGGAGTCTCTCGCTTACGAGTCATAGTGGAAGCAAAGATATTTTGATTCAAGCTCTAGGTCCAGAAAAGGCTAAATGTGGCATCTTTACAGTCCTCAGACAACGCCGCCTGCGCTGGAACGGACGTGTTCGCCGGATGGAGGACAACCGCATCCCCAAGATCCTTCAAGGGCAACTTGCGTCTGGTTCAAGAAAAACTGGTCGCCCACACCCTCGTTACGTAGATGTAATAAAAACGGGACCTCAAAACAGTGATCATTGATACTGACCATTGAGAAGACATAGCCCTAGACCGCTCTATGCGGAGAGAGATGGTGACCAAGAAAGCTATGGACAGGGAAATCTGCTCTGGAAAAAAAGCGTAGTAAACGCAAAATGGCTTTACCACCATGTGGTCGGCAGTGTCTCCCCAAAACAGGGCTCCACAGTCACATGAAATAGAGTTCTAGGAGATGGACAAGAGTCAGCAGGACTGAAGGAGGTCAAATTATAAAAATTTGTCTAGAAGAAATTATTTTTTATATCTGTAATTTTTACCGAGACCTATTGCATCACTTAAATTATATTTAGAAAAGACTTTATACTAAACATTACAACAATTTTTACATTTTGTAGATTCAATTTGTCTTTAGTAGATCTTGTTTGTTTTTTTTAGAGTAGGCCTATATAGATTTATAGACTGTATACATACGTAAGAATAATAGCATTGACGATGCAACACACTATTCTCACGTTAACTTTTGTTCTTAGGACGCTCTAATGGAACTTTAGCCGTACACTAGTGAGATTAGTTTCTTCCAACCTGTCAATGTGATCATCTCTTGCACTTAAACCGTCCTAATGTGTGCAGTATACAATCTTAGAGGCTTTTAGCAAGACATGATATTTCTTAGAGGCTGTTTTATGTTGACAGAGTGAAACATAGATCTTGCTCTCTCTCCCCCTTCCTCTGTTTCAGTCTGTCTCTCTTGTTATTATCGCTCTATGTCTTTCACTGTGTGTCTGTCTTTCTCTCACTCTCTTTCAATCTGTCTGTCTCTCTCTCTCTTATTATTGCTCTATGTCTTTCACTGTGTGTGTCTCTCTCTCTCCGCCTCTTTCAATCTCTCTCTCTCTCTCTCTCTTTGTCTTTGTCTCTCTCTCTCTCTCTTTGGTCTCTCTATTTCTCTTGGTTTCTCTGTCTTTTTATCTCATTATTTTTTTGTCTCTTTCTCTATCTTTTTGTGTCCCTTTGTTCTTCTCTGTGTCTCTTTTTGTCTCTATATCTCTTTTATTTCTCTTTTGTTAACCCTACGACTTTCTATTTTTTTATGTTTTGTTTTTGAAAGTATCCATGCACATATATACAAGCACCAGGCCCGCAGACACATGCATGCACCAGACGACGAATCCGCCTCTTAAGTCACACATGGCTGAATCTACAGCCATTAACTACAAGGCTCAACCACGAAACAGAACAACAGCAGACGTCATTGGACCAACGTCAGAATTAAGTGAGTTTTCTTGTTTGCACATTGCCTTTTGTTTCCAGTCATTGCCACTTGGTATAGACATTTCGCCTTGTCAAAATGTTGGGCTGTATGTGGCCAGCTACGTTCAGAAACAAAAGCCAAACCTTTTTTTTTTTCTAAGCAGAAGATATTTATATTTAAAAAAAAAGTAAAGTTGAATGCGGAGTAATTTGGTGCTTAATGTTGACAGCAGCAATAAATTAAAGCTATAGGTGTTGGTAGATCGTGTGGTTGGTGTGGAAGGTGACCACACATCACTGTAGATTTATCTTAACCCTCCAAACAACACACGCACGAGTGAATGCGGGCACGCACACACACACACACGAGTATGAGCTACAGACCCAAGCGAAATGTCTGTTCTGAATACCTGGAACCCGATAGCCAAGGGATGTGTGGCGAGACGTGCTGCTAACAGCCAAACTGGCAACTCACAACTTGAGTACTTTCCTGCTTGCCTCTGAGATAAGAGAACATAACGTAGATTGCTGAGGCTCGGGTGGAGGTCGGAGAAAGAGGGGGGAGGGAGGCATTGTGAAAATGGTGGGGGGAAGAACTAGGGGGGGGGGGGAAAGCCGAGAACTGGTCTTGAAAGCCAAGTGGAAGGAGTTTTAAAAGCTGAATTCAAAAATAGATTCGATCTAATAACGGATCGATATTCCAGCCAACAGGGTTTAGGAAGACCATCTATTTTACGAGAAAGTGAGAGAGAGAGAGGGGAGAGGTCTGAATGGACGAAACGAAAAAAAGAAAATGTAGGGTGTCCGATGGCCGAGTTTGATATCAGGAGCCAAAGAAATGATAAATGCTAGCTTCTACATGGACATATAGGTCCAATGACTTGTAGATTGTAATATTCCTTTTTTTAAACTTGACCAAAAAAAAAACATTCTTTGCTTAGTCTTCTCTCGATATATTAAATAAAATGTGTTCTGTTTCATACCCTACGGAAATACAGTGAGTGTCAAGAATACAAACAAAACAAGATTACAAAGAGAGTTTGTGTGATACACAAACTCAGAGGCGGCCCCCGTCGGAGTCGGATCCCTGTCAGATCCGCTTTGATCTCTCAACGGACGGACAGACAGACAGACAGACGGACAGACAGGCCACACAAAACTAATATACATCTTCCGTGCTTTGATCTCTCAACGTTAGCCTTGTAAAGCCGATGTTCAAGGCAACTGCCACACTTGTTTTATGAGTTGATTACTTTACGAGTAAATACTGGTATGTTACTCGTATGTTCGAACAAAATAAAATGTGATACCTTGTGCAGTATATTAGATTATTAATTGTCTTAAAGTAGGTTTCATTTATATTGCATACTAATTAGGTTTTTTCTCTTTAAATACTGTTTGCATAAAATATTTTTAAAAATTAGATTTTGAGCTTTTAGAAAAAAAAAAGTAGCCGTTGCATCAGAACTTTGAATGCTCTATATCAGTGGTCTTCAACCTTTTTTGGCCTACCGCCCCCTTTTCGCATTTTTTCTTTTAAAAAAATCCGCCAGCGCCCCCCTCTAAAAACTCACCTATAAAGAAGAGTGAGAAGGCAAATTTTTATTATAGCTTTTATATAGCGCTACTCTTATGCTTATAGCATACTCATAGCGCTTTGGTCCAATCTCATTTGTGGATCAGTGGGGGGGGGGGGAGGGGGTATCTAGGAATTGCTGCCTTTCCCTTGGCCTCCTTCAGTCGTAGAACGACTATGGTTCATCTCGCACACTTCCTCGTGTGACTGTGGAGCCCTATTTTGGAGAGACACTCCCGTCCACAAGTATCGCAGGTAAAGGTGGTCTTCGCTACAGTGGTAGAGGAGCTGGCCATTTTCCGCGTAGTCCGCTTTTCTTCCAGAGCTGAGGCCCATGCTCTTTCGCTGTCCATAGCTTTCTTGGTCACTGTCTCTCTCCATCTGGTGCGGTCTAGAGCTATGTCTTCCCACTGGTCAGTATTGATGTTCACTGATTTGAGGTCCCGTTTTATTACATCTATGTAACGGAGGTGGGGGCGACCAGTTTTTCTTGAGCCAGTCGCAAGTTGTCCGTAGAGGATGACTTTCGGTATACGATTGTCCTCCATCCGGCGAACATGTCCAAGCCAGCGCAGGCGGCGTTGTCTGAGGGCTGTAAAGATGCTGGGAATACCTGTTTGTGCAAGGATCTCTGTATTGCACACTTTTTCTTTCCATGTGATTTTCAAGATCCTACGAAGACATCGCAAATGGAATGAGTTCAGTCTTCGCTCTTGCTTTGCGTAAGTGGTCCATGATTCACTGCCATACAGCAGCGTGCTCATAACGCATGCCTTGTAGACTTCCATTTTGGTCGCTGTAGTTAGCTTCTGGTTTTCCCAAACTCTTGACCTAAGTCTAGCGAAGGTCGATGCAGCCTTCCCTATACGTTTTTTTATCTCCTCTTCTAGAGAAAGGTCGTCTTGGATTGTGGATCCCAGATAGCAGAATTCATTTACGGCATCCAGCTTGTTATCGTCTATGAGGATGGAGGGTGGTGCTGTAGCAGGGGGTCCCATAACATTTGTTTTCTTTGTGCTGATAGTTAAGCCATATTCTTTACAGGCCTGAGAGAAGCGGGACATTAGTAACTGAAGTTCCTCTTGTGAGTGTGCCACAACCGCTGCGTCGTCCGCGAAGAGCATGTCTCTTATGAGGGTTGTTCTGGTTTTAGTTTTGGCCCTCAGTCTAGCAATATTTAGAAGTTTGCCATCGAATCTGGAATGGAGATATATGCCTTCGGTGGAATTATCAAATGCGTGGTGGATTAGCATTGAAAATAGTATTCCAAAAAGGGTTGGAGCAAGGACACATCCTTGTTTTACTCCGCTGTTTATATTGAAACTTTCAGAGCAGGCCCCATTGAACTGTACCGTACCCATCATATTTTGGTGGAAAGAAACAATAATATTTAGCAGCTTGGGTGGACAGCCTATTAACTCTAAGATTTTAAAGAGGCCTTCTCTGCTGACAAGGTCAAAGGCTTTGGTCAGATCGATAAATGCGATGTACAAAGGCATTCTTTGCTCTCTGCTTTTTAATGTTGACAGCAGCAATAAATTAAAGCTATAGGTGTTGACGGATAGAGAAAATCATGTCAATTGTGGATCTCTCTGAGCGAAAGCCGCACTGTGATTCTGGATAGACTCGATCAGCAAGTTTTTGTAGCCTGGGGAGTATCACTCGAGCAAAGACTTTGCCTACAATGCTTAGGAGAGAGATTCCCCTGTAGTTGTTGCAGTCGCTTCTGTCGCCTTTATTCTTGTACAGGGTGATGATCTTTGCATCCCGCAGATCCTGTGGCACAGCACCTTCTTGCCAACATTTACAAAGCAGTTCATGTAGAGGTTGGATTAGTGTAGTTTTACACTGTTTTAGAAGATCTGGGGGGATGCCATCGAATCCGGGTGCTTTGCGGGCAGCCATGTTGTCTATGGCTTTGTTGAGCTCTAACAAGGTGGGTATTTCGTCTAGCTCGTTCATTATGGGTAGCCGTATGATAGCCTTAAGATGCTGCCTTTAAGCGCTCAGTAAACACAACTCTGCCCGAGTCGGGTGTCGAACCTCGAGGTAGCCAAGCCAAGTTCAAGCGTACTTAGCCTCTCGACCACGCTTCCTACAAAATATCTATTTATTAATTGTTATCCTGTCAATAACACTTATCCCGCATGGGAGACGACCGCATGCCAAAGGCGATCTTAGAGCTTACAGTAGGACAGATTAGCAGAGGTGCCCCCCCCCCCGTAAGCACTATAAAGATAGATTCAGGCGTCATTTCGCCCTCGCTGTCGTAGGGGAAAGTACCTGGCAGCATTCTCAGGCAGTAGATGGCCTCTGAGAGAGTCAGTTGAAGAGCTCTCACAAAATCTGCATGACAAACATTGGAGACTTAAAAGAAAAACCATTATTGAAGACAGGCGAAAAAAAGGAAAGAAAACTTAAATAGACCGCCAGCAGACAAAGACTTTGTCTGCAATAAATTTGGGATAATATGCAGGTCACATTTGGGTTTGCATAGTTATGTGAAACACTGCACTCGGCC
This sequence comes from Biomphalaria straminea, assembly GCA_021533235.1. NCBI lineage: Eukaryota > Metazoa > Mollusca > Gastropoda > Planorbidae > Biomphalaria > Biomphalaria straminea. The sequence goes on along the minus strand of JADKLZ010000130.1, from coordinate 32,674,968 downwards.
GTAATCTTATTATACAAAAATTATGTAAACACTAATTTAAAGTCCCCTCTCTAGTGGGGGGTATGGGAGGATGTTAAAATTCTACCCCTCTCCTCCCCCCACCCTAGCTACTCCACTGTATGTCTCCTATGCTTACATTTTTTTTTACTTAAGACATAATTTTGTAAATCTATTTTTTCCTGTAACTCAATCTGAACATCAGTAACAGATATTTAATAATGGACCTCATTCACCAATCGTAAATAAAAACATTTTCCTATGTCATAATATTGATAAAACAATGAAAAAATACGTATCACGTGACATCCTTTATGGATTACCTAATTTGTTTAGAAGATATATAGAATCACGTGGCTAAATGTTGTTTATGTACGGTTGATTGGATTCGCGGTGGCTGAGCGATAAAGCACTTGGCTTCTGAACCTGGGGTTCTGAGTCTGAATCCCGGTGAAGACTGGGATTTTTATTCGGGATCCTTGGGCGCCTCTGAGTCCTCCCAGCTCTAATGGGTACCTGACATTACTCATTAGTTGGGGAAAAGTAAAGGCGGTTGGTCGTTGTGCTGGCCACATTACACCCTCGTTAACAGCTAGTAGGCCACGAAATCAGATGACCTTTACATCATCTGCCCTATAGACCACAAGGCCTGAAAGGGGAACTTTACGGTTGATTAATGAGGTCCATTGTCTTTTATATTTATTTTATTTTTGTATTTTAGAAGCGAATCGTATTTTCTTCATTGTGTGAATTGCATAGATTCCTTAGACATTTGTCAACAAACAAAATATGTGAGATTATAAAACTATTTAAAATAGATCTAATATCTCGATAAAAGAACCAAAAATATATAATCAATGAAAGTCTATTTCTTTCATAGCAGTCGGAGGTTCGTTTCATTCATTTGCGTTACATGTCTACCATGTAAAACACATTTTTTAAGCCTGCTTTATGTCATGGCCAAACGTTAAATCTTCCTGTTTCAAAAAAAAATCAAAATTGTATTTAAGAGCTTAACAAAACGAGCAATAACAACCCCTTTTGTAAACGTTTATGCGCCCAAGATCTAAGGACACTAGCGGATCCAGAACTTTGGAGTGGGGGGGCGATTTTTTTCCAAACCCTAACCCTAACGACCAGTAAACCCTAAAACTATGCATAAACGTGTGTAAAGCATGCATATATATATATATATATATATATATATATATATATATATATATACACGATAACAAAAAGAAGTGTTTTTTAACCTTCGAGGAAAAAAAAAAGAAAACAAAAAACAGTCATGTTGAGGCAAACTGGGGCACTGAGGGAGGGCTGTAAGCTTCGCCAGTGTGATTCGGGGCGAAGCCCCGACTCTAGAAGCGTTTTCTTGCATTTTTTTCACTGCAGAAACGCATTCTCCTGACATCTACAGCTCATTATCCATCAGTAGATTTCGGGGCGAAGCCCGACGCCAAAAGCGTTTTTTGCATTTGTCAGTGCAGAAAGGCATTATCCTGACATCTAAAGCTAATTATATATCAGTAGATTTCGGGGCTAAGCCCCGAGGCCAAAGCGTTTTTTTACAAACTTCCCGCCCTCACCATATCGGACATCATACTAAAAGGGGGTGGGGGAGCGAAATAATCTAAGAATAGGTAGAAATATAAATAATTAGTATATATTATTAACACAAGTAATAAGTTCGTATATCAATTGTGTGAATTGTAAACTAAAATTCGTCCTTTGACCGCCCCCCCACCACTCGAAAGCTTAGGGGGGGGGGCGAAATTGATGCCACCGCCCCCTCACGACCCCACCATATCGGCCAACATACTAGAGGGGGGGGCGAAATCATCTAAAAATATGTAGAAATATAAAATAATTAGTATATATTATTAACATAAGTAATAAATTCATATACCAATAGTGTGAATTCTATACTAAAATTCGTCCGCCCTCCCCCTTCGGGGGGGGGGGTCGGTCGGGTGGGGGGGGGGGGGGGCGCCCCCCCCCCCCCCCCCCCTGGATCCGCCAGTGTGACTAAGGACACTAGATATCCTCCGATTACAGCAAAATAGTAAGAATTTAAAATTGAAAACGGGATTGCAGAACTCAATTTCTAACGCTGTTTCTATATTTTTCTATATTTTGTTTGCCAGCTTTAATTTTGAAGAATTTTTAAATTTGTTTTGTTTCAATGCACCTTTAGTTTCTTCTTTACCCATTTATAACCAGCGCCCCCTTACTGCCCACTTTTGTGCCCATCGCCCCCCTACTGCCCCTTTGGCTCCCAGCGCCCCCTAAAATTTCGAAAACGCCCCCAAGTGGGCGATATCGCCCCCGTTGAAGACCACTGCTCAATATTATCGTGATGTCAGATTTTCATTTTCTCTTCTACTTTCTGAGCACTAAACGGGACGGACGGACAGACGGACAGACAGACAGACAGACAGACAGACGGACAGATAGGCCACACAAAACTAATAGCGTCTTTTCCCCTTTCGGGGGCCGCTAAAAAAACATTAAAGATTCTGTTTAAAAAAAAGATAATACCTCATTTTTCTAACGTACAGGGCGATTGTTTTTCTCTTAATAACTAATGAATGTTAGATTTAAAAAAAAAGGGAACATTTTAAACCCCGAATCCTCCCCACATCGTCCCAAAAAAGAGTCCTGGTTAAACGAATGTATAGATCTACTATTCTTTATATTATTCCGATGATAAGCTTTTAAATCTAGACCAAGAAAACGATGCGCAAATTTTTCTGAACATTAATTTATTAAACTCTTTAATCAATAATATACAAATATGAGATGTTTCCCCCAAAAAAGCGACAGTCCTTTCAAGAACGCAATAGTCATTACAAAACCGATGTTTGATTTAGACCTAGAGCTAGTTCTCTAGCCAAATTTAAAATGTATTTCTTTTTTTTATTTTAAAACATTATAACGGTCAAACTATAAAGTTTTTCCGGTGTGTCCAATGAACTAGTCATTCTTTTCTCAGCGATATACATCAGCTGTTGAAATTCTAGGAAATTATTACATTTATTTTAGAGATCTGTGTTCAGCATCCACCCTCCTCCAATCCTCAATGAAGTTCTGACTTTCTTAGATGTATTGTAAAAAAAAAGATTAATTATTAAACTCATTGTAAATATGATTAAAATACTCTTATAGTTTATGGTTTTATCTGAAAAGAAACTATGCAAGAAAATACAAAGTAAAAAGATATTTCTTGTTCAACATGCTGGGACAAACCAAGGAGAACTGTTACCTTTCTAAGTGTCAAGCATAAAATGAAATTTCTACACGGGTCAGGAAAACCTGTGACTTAATGCAGGTTAAGTTTCTAATTAACAAGAACGAAGAGATTAACAAACGTCGAAAGTATAAGCCATTCCTTTTTCATGGACGTTATTGTCATATATAAAGAAATAAAACCAGTTGATTACTTATTATTATAATGAACTCAAGGAGAGAGGTCGATGTCCACTGTGTAGACGAACTATGTTATGTTAGTATATTGCTATTCAGAGGCGTAGCGAAAGGAGGGGGGCACGATGCCCCGGGCGTCACCCTCAGGGAGGCGGCAAAAAAAAATTTAAAGTAGATATAATACATTCTAATGATATCTGTATTATATTATATTATATACTTTTTATTTATAAGTCTATATTTTAAGTTGATGTTCATGAAAATGGAAGGGGGCGCCAATAAAGTTTCTCGCCACTTTTTGCACACCACCCTTCTGTTGCTCTTAGAAGATTTTTTTTTTTAAATGACATTCTCTCCTTCTGAACTAAGACTTTGGCCTTTGCGTTGGCCAACACTCCTGATCCTTATCTCTTGGTCTTATAATCGTGACCTTATTTTGACTACAATAGGTTACAATAAGTTTCAAGTAAATGTCGGGTCGTGCAGTGAGCGCTCCAGAATATCTAGTAGTCTTGAGTTTAAATACTGGCCATCATTATCGTTTCCTCGGGAATCCCTACCACAAGTCAAATACGTCCCTGATAATGGCAATGTCTTCGATTCCGGTGATTAAGAATGAGTGCGGTGTATCATGTGACTACGCAAACCTGCGTCCAGTATATTTTCCCGCATTTCGTCCCTGGAGTGCTTTTTTTTTCTTTTAAGGTCAAGATCACAGGAAAATCAGTCAACCGTCTAAGATACATGTCTGACAAGCCACATTACCATAATCCACTTTGCGATTTTGTTGTTGTTTTGTTGTACAGATATAGATCTTAATTTATTTAGGTGCCAGTTTTTGATGTGTATTATTATTGTTTTATATTCGTTCTTTTTACGTGTTGGCAGTTCGCCAGCAATTCTTTTTATCAAAGCACGCTCGCAGTCTAAGCATCATCACCGTTGCTCCTTGTTGCCAGTAGCTGCCAATATACCTTTTTTTTTTCTGAAACAATCAGTTCTAGGATTTCGAGTTGGAACGAAGAAAAAACCTGGCTGTTATGAATCGAGTCTTATGGTAATAGTGAAGGGCAATAACTGGAAACCATTTTGAAGACACGACTATTAACTTATGTTGGGGAACAACACTACGCTATATACATATATAACAGGGATTTCGAGAACTGGCTATTATGTATAACATAAGACCCAAGCATTAAGTGTGATTACTTTCTCTATAAAGTAGTTTCTAAATTATCAAGAGGCTATCATATATGTTTGCAGCACAGTGCTTGATTACAAGAAAAAAAGTATATATACTATTATACATAATTATGTATATGTTCATAAAGCAACATAAATGTATGATTGTGTAAAATACAGTGCTATTTTTGTAGAAATAAAAATAGGTGCCGGTACTCAGTGATGGATTGCTAACCTTTATATACTAATAAATTATTGGTAAACGTTAAAATACAAGAACAGTTAATAATTTTCTCACCACAATGAAAAAGTTGCCGGTACGCCGTACCGGTGCGTACAGTGATTTAAAAACAGCGTATACATATATATGTAACTAGATCTTTCTATAGTAAGCCTATATTCTAGCACCATCTTTTATTGTTTGCAAGTCTGGAACTATCTCACCAATTGCATGTTTAATTGTGTCCCTAAAGACATACTATACGCTGAGCTTGCAGAGGGAGTCAGACCCTAGGGTCGTCCAAGACTAACCTACAGAGATGTCTGCAAGCAAGACATGAGAACCACGGGCATCAAACAAAGTATGTGGGAGGAGATAGCCCAAGACTGAACAGCATGGAGACAGACTGTGCGTGCTGGTACGAACTTCCTCGAATGCAAAAGAAAAGAAGCTGCGTCAGTCAGGAGAAAGAAGAAGAAAGCTGCCCTGTTATTTAGCCCTAAATCAGATGCACGAACTGTGGCAATCTCTGCCGCTCCAAAATCGGCTTGATCAGTCACACCAAATTCTGGCTCGTCTCAAGACGAAACCAAAGCCATTGATTCACCTGGGAGCATCCATTTTCTTATCTTCTTATCTTATATAATATAGACGTTACTTTAAAAAAGAAGATGATTAGGTCCTCCGCGTCATGCATTTAGTCATGCATATTAACCCATGACCTAAATTCTGCCAAGTCACTGGTTTTCCTAGCTAGCTCAGGCAACCCATTCCATGCTCTAATAGCGCCAGGGAAGAAGGAGCATTTGTACAAATTTGTCCTAGCATAAGGAACTGCATGTGTGTATGTATCTTTGTGTCTGAGTATTTTATTTAAATTTTCCTTTTGTATTTGAAAGATTATGGTTCAGTGTTTTATGTATAATTGTTGCTTTACTTCTAACCTGAAGGCTTTCTAAATGTAGTGATTTTACTAAAGGTGTTACTCTAGTCCGAGACATAAGGAGCCATAGACTAATATAATTGTGTATGTGTATTTATTAGTGTGTTTGTTTGTCCACGACTTGTGGTCGTAGACACCTCATTGCCCAGCAGTCTTTTGAAAAGACGGAAAGAATCGAAGACGAATTGTTGAGTCTTCATCGACGCAGCCAACACTAGCCCCTAACCGTGCCCTAACGTCTGCCCTAAATACATGTCATTGTAAGACCTGGTCTCTCTTCACAACAAAACAAACAATATATATCAAGAAAAATTATCAAAGTTTGTCTAGTTTCTGTAAAATTAATGTTTTCAAAATTTGTAACACAAACAACACAAAATGAAAATAATTATTAAGTAATTAGTTAACAGATAATGACATAGTAGTTTATTCTTAATGGACTAAAACAACCGATAATTAAATGTAAAAAAATAAACATTTCTTTTGACAAGAGAACTATTTTAAGTGATGTAAATTGTAAATGTCTCGGATCTACCTGGCGCACCAGAGCGTCAATAATGTAGTAGGCCTATTAGTGTTCAGATTCGTTTCTATTTGGTCAACAAAGATCGAAATGTGGCAATGGACCTCATCCACAAATTGTAAACAGACAACATTTGGCCACGTGATTCTCTATATCTTCTATACAGAGTATTTCATCCATCGTGGTTGTCACGTGATACATATTTTTCATTGTTTTATCAATATTATAACGTAGCTAAATGTGTTTATTTACGATTGGTGAATGAGGTCCATTACAAATTTAATGACTTTTTTGTTGTGTTTTTTTTTGCTGAAGATACTTTCATTATAAGTTAATTGAATAATTAATTTATTATTTCTTCTGTTTCAGGTGTTCTCAAGTACAGGGGAAATGCCGGACTTGGAACTTTGAAATTTGTTACTTTTTTGTTGAATCTGTGGAAAATATTTGTCATTAAGGTCATAAATGCAACGGATGATATACTCTCTATGTTCTAATAGACCTCAACAATTCTCATGCATATTTTTGTTGTTCATATATTTTTGTAGTTTAAAATTTGTTGTTGTTTTTTCAAACATACTAGTCTTGATAAATAAATTGTATTTGTTTGTTATCACCAACCCTTTCATCTCTGTTACCACTTGACTTTCCAATTATTTGTGACCACTAGACTTACCTATTAGGAGATAAAATTAAGTTATTGCTTTTAGATAGCGCTACTTTCATGCTTATAGCAAGCTCATGTGTGTACAAGTGGGGCAGAGGAGTATCTGGGAGAAGGTTTTTCCGTGCTGCCTTTAGGCGCTCATTAAATACAATGCGAATCTCGATCTCTCATCATAGGTAGCCAAGCCAAGTTCAAGCGAACTTAGCCTCTCGACCACTCTGTTTTCCTATACTTTCTTTCACTAGACTTTCCTAATTTTGTATAACCACTAGACTTTCATATCATTTGTTATCACTAGACTTTTCTATTATTTATTTTCACTAGGCTTTCGTATAAGTTTCTAGGTTTCAAGTTTATTCCGAATCCCTCGTTTTGGGTTTTTTTTCCCAGCACAGATCTGCTCATTGAGTTTCTCCCTATCTCTTTAATTGTAGCCAAACGACTGACAGTGTCCCGATGTTACGTTGACACTTACCTGTGGATCATTGCATAAGAAAACACAAAAGCAAACTTCTCCTGGACTTGATGAGATAATGTCAGAAGTCTGTTTAGCATCTGGTAAACTAGAGTGCCATCTTGCAGCATATCTTGAACCTGCCACCAGAGATAGCACATCTCTTGATTGATTGGAACACTTTGTTCCGAGTCAACAAAACAGGGAAGATCTTTTAAAAACTACAAAAACTATTTGGAATAGATTTTAATCTTCTGCCTTTCAATACCAAGAATTAAAATAGCATGTTAGTGAAGGTCTTTACTATTTATGATTGTCTTGACTGACTTGAACAATGTTTAGAAGAATTAAACTACAACTTAAGTCTGTAGTCTAGTTTTGGAATCTAATTAAAGTTTAATTGTCAACTTAAAACAAATACGTCATTATAACGTTTACTTTTTTTTAATAGTTTGAAATACTGTCTCTTCTCTTTTGCTTCGTTGACAGTTCTATAGTCTCTCTTTCTTTCTTTGACATTTAAGTGAGTGTAGGTTTTATTTCCAATCAGCTCCATTGTTTTATATTTATATATTGAAATTCTATTTTCTGTACCGTTATAGCACTCCACATTTTTTTTTAAAGTTATCTTTTCTAATTTATATTGTTAAAAAATCATTTTTAAAAGTTTCCATGGCTAATAAGAGTTTTACAATATTTTTTTACAAATGAAGCTTTACTCATAAACTAAATTTAAATATTGAATCTATGTCTGAGCTTTTGAATCTATGTTTAAGCTTTTCAATCTATGTTTGTGTTTTACAATTTATGTTTTAGCTCTTCAATCTATGTTTTAGCTCTTCAATCTATGTTTTAGCTCTTCAATCTATGTTTAAGCTCTTCAATCTATGTCTGAGCTCTTCAATCTAAGTTTAAGTTCTTCAATCTATGTTTCTGCTTCATAATTTTTGTTTGAGCTCTTGAATCTGTGTTGTACCCCTAAGCCAACTGTTATACCTCTTTAGTCTCAAACAAAAACATACACTGAACTGTTTATATTTAGAGTCAGCCCTCAAAGCTCACCAGAAATTTATTGTACAGAATAAAAGATTTCGACGTTTATTCAAGGGGAAAATAGTTCCTTTGATTTATTTTTACTTCACCGATTTGATCGCTTAGCTCCTTGCAAGTTCCCGGATGTTGCCCCTATTGAGGTTTCTAGAACCCACGGAACAAAGCGATTGATAAAAAACAACAGAGGTCCACACAGATAGCAATGAAATCACGAACAAGAGAAAGTGATTCAACCTGGAGTCAAGGTAGGTAACCGTAATATGCCATCAGGGGAGAGAACTCGTGTCTCTGTCACTCCACTTAATATATGTATGAAACCATTTATTTGATTGCGCGCTTAACTTCTGCTCCATCAATTGAACGCCATGATTACCTGGCGCAGACGACAGGAAGTGACGAGTGAAATGAAAGAATAACATTTGGAAGTTTTCAAGTTCACTTCCTCAACCCCAATGAAAATACAGTTTTTACATAAACATTTTTTGAAGCCTCTTTATACTATGGCGCCTCTCTCTCTCTCTCTTGCTCTCTCTTGCTCTTGTATTGAAGCTACCATATGCAAAAAGCCACAACCCTCTTCACTAGACTAGACGAATCCAGGTTGCGGGGCACTTAATTAACTGCTTTCTCTCTCCTACTAACAACTGAACAATGTAAGAATGTATTACTGGAATATTGAATGTACAATTACTGAGCTGAGCTTTTCACTTAACTTTATCCTCAAATAGGTGTTACAAAAGCTTTTATAGAGCCGTAGAATTATTACGGGCCCATCGCAACTTCGTTCAAGAGAATATGTTTATCATAGAACAGACTATCGTTTTTTTTTTACCTTTTACCTATCCCTTGATCTGTTGAACCGTTGGGGCACCATGCAAGATTTGTCGACCGTCTTTCTCCATTTCTCTGTTTTTTGCCTTAGTTAGAACCTCTTTCAATGGCAGGCCCGTCCACTCTCTTATGTCGTCTTCAATGTCTTCCCATCATTTTCTCTATCTGCCTCTTCTTTTTTCCTGGTACTGTTTCCTGAAAGAATGTCTTTGCGAGCTTCAAAGACCTTTTAATATGGGCATAGATTTTTAGTTTTTTTATGGGTCATAATGGGGTTCAATCGCTGAAGTAACCATGCCTCTAATCTCTTGGTGTGTGGTGCGGTCTTTGAACGTGATGCCTAGGATCCTTCTGTAGCATCTCAATTCCATTGCTAGGATCCTCTTCTCTAGCTCTGCAATCAGAGTCCAAGTCTCACAAGTATATAGAAATGTGGCCATGACTGCGCATCAGTCTGATTTTGGTGCCGAGGCTAAGCTCTTGTCTTTCCATATTATTTTAAGTTTTGAAAGGGCTGATGTAGACTGTGCTATTCGGGCAAGTAGTCACAGTCTGGCTAATTACATCAGTTCGTTTACTTGTCAAGCTTGATCACCAGTACGCTGACCTCGGTCACGCACGGCTACTCCCAATTTGTATTGTTAATTCATTTATACTTTTATAGCAATATTATGGTTATTGTTGTAACTACATTTAGCTAAATCGTTCTCATCAATATTTATTATCTATTGTAATTGTTACGGTAGTAGCGCACCATGGTGCGAATGAATAGGTGCGAATTTGTGTTATGAAAGGAAGAGAGGTTTAAAAGAGGAAGTAGACAGAAACTGACAAGAGACGAAAGGAAATGGTTTTGTTTTGAGAACACGAGTTCTTATTAAAGTATTTATAGATAAAACCCTGAGTGTGTTATCATTTTCGAAAGAGTCTTGTGTTGTAACAGTAATTCTACTGTATATTCCACCTATGGTAAACGAGTTTATCTCTGATCTTGTAAGTAATGGCTGTAATATTGACTGTCCCGGGGTGTTTCTAGTACTATATGGTGGCTGAGCGGTAAAGCGCTTGGCTTCTGAACCGGGGGTCCTGGGTTCGAATCCTGGTGAGAGCTGGGATTTTTATTTCGGGATCCACCTAACTCTAATGGGTACCTGACATTAGTTGGGGAAAAGAAAAGGCGGTTGGTCGTTGTGCTAGCCACATGACACCCTCGTTAGCTGTAGGCCACAGAATCAGATGACCTTTACATCATCTGCCCTATAGACCACAAGTTCCAAAAGGGAAACTATATATATGTATATCACATTTTGTTGTGGGAAGTGTAAGCAGATTTTAAAAAAAAAATTCCAAAGAGGCCTATCCTGTTGTCATTATTGTTTGATGTGTCTCGATAAATCATATCTCATTTACATCATCTTATTTACATCATCTTATTAACATCATCATATCTCTTAACATAATATCTCGTTTGGTCGATCGAGGCCTGAAAATAAGCACGTGGAAAAGATGGAGATATTACACTCCACAACAGATAATTCAAACAGATATATGGACAAATGGATGGATCATGGAAAAAAACTTTACTGTAGAAGTAGATTAAATTTAATTCCCATTCATACATTTTGATTATCTTGTCTACATAGGTCGAGATATAACTATAAAGGTCAAATAACGAAAACAAAAATAGCCTGGATACTCAAAGGCTTCAGATTACCTTTCATGGCTTACACAAACCTAGACACACTCATTAAAACATGAACATTCAAGACACAAGGTCCAGCAACCTCATACCAACACTCACACTACAGCGTAGAGAATTAGTTTAAAAACATTAGAAGTACCCGGTATACAAAATCAAGCGATAGAGTGTCCATCTCTGGTTGTTCATCTCTGGCTGTCCATTTCTGGCTGTCCATCTCTGGTTGTCCATCTCTGGTTGTCCATCTCTTGCTGTCCATCTCTGGTTGTCCATCTCTGGTTGTCCATCTCTGGCTGTCCATCTCTGGTTGTCCATCTCTGGTTGTCCATCTCTGGCTGTCCATCTCTGGCTGTCCATCTCTGGCTGTCCATCTCTGGTTGTCCATCTCTGGTTGTCCATCTCTGGTTGTCCATCTCTGGTTGTCCATCTCTTGCTGTCCATCTCTGGCTGTCCATCTCTGGTTGTCCATCTCTGGCTGTCTATCTCTGGCTGTCCATCTCTGGTTGTCCATCTCTGGCTGTCCATATCTGGCTGTCCATCTCTGGTTGTCCATCTCTGGTTGTCCATCTCTGGCTGTCCATCTCTGACTGTTCATCTCTGGATGTCCATCTCTGGTTGTCCATCTCTGGTTGTCCATCTCTGGCTGTCCATCTCTGACTGTCCATCTCTGGATGTCCATCTCTGGATGTCCATCTCTGGTTATTTGTTATTCCTTTTTGTCTCCCTCCCTCCCCCCTCTTTCTCGCTTCCACTTTCATTATTCACAGACATCTTTCTATCTGGCACATGTTTACCTCTATAACTTACTTCCAAAGTTCTGGCTACCTCTGGTTACATACATGTTATAAAGGCAAAGATGTTTTATGAAGAAAAAAAAGTTGCGCTTGTTATTTGGGAGGAGGGGGGGGTTGACACAAACACGGTGACAAGTGAACATCACAAGAACACACAAACACACAGCGTGATAATAATAATAATAATAATAATCTTTATTGTCCGTAAGGAAATTTGTCTTACAATTTGTGCATTATACAAAACGTGATGCGTATTTAAACCCCTGCATATCGTCATTTATATCACTAGTAACACGATTCATGTTAACATCTACTGCAAATTATGTAACTATAAATTCATATCTACCCTGAGAGTGACAACAGTAAATTCGTTGAGTCGTATAGCCTTTATAGACACCTTACGATAAGCTTATTTAAGGTTGTGTTGTAGTTTCGATCGACTAGTCCAACTTACCCTAATAGTCGTATTTCTTAACATAGGAAATACAGAACCTTGGAAACACTTTGGAAAACATGCTCTTCACCAAAGTAAACTTTGAAAAGATGTAGACACTAACAGACAGTTTTTCATTTCATTGCATGCACGTATGAAATCTCTATTAAAATCACAAGATGTCACAATATTGTTCAACTCATTACAAAACTTTAACATATAACAATAGCAATAGGGTTCCATCTTTTATCCCGTTTCTTCTGCCTCCATTTGGCTCATTTTTAAAAGACAAGATAACTTTATTAATCCAAACAAATGGCAATTTGCTTTGATTACACTTTTCCACTAAAGCATTAGTACTATATCAGTAACACACACACACAACCAGCTGGTTTTGAGCAGCTATTTACAAACATGTCCCAATCTGTCTGCTTCAAGCAGCTTTGTAGTCTTAATCCAGTCATATACCAAAGGATTAAACAGTCATTTCACAATTTGGAGAATATTGGCATGAACTGACACATCTTGTAAATTTAGATTTATAGTTATGAATAGACGTTTTATTATTTATACTCTATAATAAAGAAAAAAGAAAAAAAAATAAGGCAATAATAATAATAACTGTAAAAATAGTAATAATAATTTGATTTAGAATTTAGAACTGAGTCTCAATGTTGAGTCTACGAGTTTGGCGTGTTTAGCTAAACATCTCTAATCCATTGTGTAAACACTCTCAACACTAGAACTGCAAGATTTAGAGATATACTTTACACTGTAGCTCTAGCATCTAGTATTAGTATTTCTTAAACGGTCTGACAACAGTTGTTAGACGCCGACAAGTCAATGACTGGAAAAGGTCTGGGTGTCCTAGAAATGACCAGAATCAGTAACGGAAATAAACTGAAATGGTGTGCCTGGGAGCTTCGGGTTTATTGATTAATGGAAACGTCACGGGGGTGTAATAACGCAATCAGAGAACTTCATTAGAAATGTCTGGCAGGAGATTAAAAAACAACAACTTAGAAATGGATTATCACTGAAAAAACAAGAAACGAAAAAAATCTGTATCATATTCTCTCTCATTTTTTTAAAATCTAAATTGTACGTTGAATTATTTAAGTCCAATAGCCTTTGGCTCAGATGTGGGGAAGCAAAGGAAGTGAAATGGAAAAAAAAAGGGTTGTCAGCAGTTTTTTTATATTTTTTTTATTTATTTATTTTGAAAGACTAACTAGAATATTATTGTATCAAAGAGTGACTTGGCTATCATTGTTCTTACGACTGACTACACTCTCAGAGACTTTTATTTATAAATAATTTCATTTCAAAAGTCAGCTTGATCTGATAAGGAAATATGGCTATGTGGCCATTCTGAGGGTGTTTGTGAAGTCTAGTAATGTAAATTATTTCATTACCAGTATCAAATTAACAAGCAGGAAATAATTAAACAAGCAAGATTTGAACTCAATTCTTACTAATTGAGATCACCACACTTTTTTGCTTCTGCTACTACCTACATACAGTGACCTGCTGCTACTTACATCAAGTGACCTACATACAGTGACCTGCTACTACCTACCTTCAAGTGATCTGCTGCTACTTACATCAAGTGACCAGCTACTATCTACATCAAGTGACCTATGTCAAGTGACCTGCTACTATCTACCTTCAAGTGACCTGCTGCTACTTACATCAAGTGACCAGCTACTATCTACATCAAGTGACCTATGTCAAGTGACCTGCTACTATCTACCTTCAAGTGACCTGCTGCTACTTACATCAAGTGACCAGCTACTACCTACATCAAGTGAACTACATCAAGTGACCTGCTACTACCTACCTTCAAGTGACCTGCTGCTACTTACATTAAGTGACCTACATCAAGTGACCTGCTGCTACTTACATCAACTGACCT
>JADKLZ010000130.1:32646221-32660821 GCA_021533235.1 Biomphalaria straminea | reverse complement strand
AATTGACCTTTGCTACTTATATCAAGTGACCTGCTGCTACTTACATCAATTGACCTACAGCAAGTGACCTGATACCACCTATATCAAGTGACCTTCTGCTACTTACATCAAGTGACCTTCTTCTACCTACATCACGTGACCTTCTTCTACCTACATCAAGTGACCTTCTTATACCTACATCAAGTGACATTCTTCTACCTACATCAAGTAATCAGCTACTACCTACATCACGTGACCTATAACTGTTCTTGACCATCATCTGAAAGTTTGGTTGCCATAACAACCGACACAAATTCAAGACTCGACTGGTCCGACTTTACTGCAAAAGTGTTTCAGCCTGGGATTTTCTAAGACTGCTGGACATAATCGATTTTTATCTTTTCAAAAAACATTTTTTCCGCATAGATCAATACTTTGCAATAGTTTTCTGGAACATATGTTAGTATTTTTGTCTTAGTCAATACATTCCAGTAAAAAGGAAGTTAGTAGAGAAGCGCATTTTCGTCTACAATTTATAGATATGATGATGAAGGGTAGAAACATGTCACTAATAAACTAGGTTGTAATCATCCTTAGAATTCGCTTATGTTTTATGCTTCATGTTTATACAAAGCAATGCGGTTATTTGTCATTCACTAATGTTTATTAAGTAATATATTTTGTTGGGGGGGGGGGGAACCCTTGTTGGAATGCACTCTTATGTCCAATGAATTTTTTTGTCATTTATTCCAGTTTTTTTTAAAGAGACTTAATGAATGAAGGTTGAATTAAATCTTAGCAAAAGTTTCTTTTGATTTTTCAGGTGTAAGCAACATGTGCCACCTACTATCAAGTCTAATTGAGTTGCTATTCACGCATTGTATATGTGGTAATAATCTGTTAACTATGGGCTTGCAAAATTAGTAATCTAATGGTCTTAAGAGGAATAAAGCAAAAAAAAAAAAGTATATACTGTCTGTTTTAACGTGATAAAACTGCGTCATGCCCTATGCATTGATACATTATTAAAGTTAATGTGCTCTTGCTAATATACATATTTTTATTAATTTAAAAAAAAGGTTGAGATCATTTTCTTCAAAGTATCAAATATTGAATGTCTGGTGTCACTTTATATACAAATTTTAGACAACGAAAAGTTCCCCTTTCAGAACTTGCGATTTATAAAGAAGATAATGTGAAGATTACTAATTCTGAGGCCCACAGTTAACGAGGGTGTCATGTGGTCAGCACAACGACTGACCGGCTTTACGTTTCCTCAAATAATGTGAGTGTCACTCAGGTGTTGACTCAGAAGCGCCTTAAAGATCCCGAAATCCCAATCTTCACCGAGATTCGAACCCGAGAATTCGCTTCGGAAACCAAGCAGTTTACTACTCTGCCACCGCGCCTCTATTCTAACTATACGCTACTTATCTCCAAAACTTCAATAATAACTTAATAAGCTTCGCTGACTGGTGCAGACCAGAATGCTATGAATGCGGTATGATGTAGAATGAGTGTTACACCACTTTCAAGGAGTAGAGAGTAATGAAATATAGAGTCTACATTGAGGAGGCTAATAAATACCTTGCCTGGTCTAGCATGTTCCTGTCTTGACTATCAGCTCAGTAGGAAGTGTTCTCTCCTTTCAACTCAAGCATCTCCACAAACAGGATAACCTTGACATAATGCCACTTTCAGTTATAGTAGTGGCATTACAATAATTCATTATCTATTGGTGATCTTCATGATAAACTAAACCAGGGGCGTAGCTAGGGGTTCGGGGGCCCGGGGGGACCGACCTCTTTGGGGGCCCCTTGCATTTTGACTTTCGATATATGACATGATATAATGTACGCAAAAAATATATATGACCAAGATCAAATTGATTCAGTATATCAGTAAATTTGACCAAAACAATCATTAAGACTCTTTTAATGAATAATACCGTTGTTTATTAGCAAAATAATGCACAAGTGATAAATCTCGATTCATATCGCTTCATGTGGTGCATTCTGTTCAGCAAGGACATCTATAACATCATCTACATCAGGGGTGGGCAACCTTTTTCAACCGATGGCCGCATTTATACAATTTGGGGATTAGGCGGGCCGCATATATATCATATGAATGGCAAAGTGAATTTGGTGGTTCCGAAAAAAATAGAAAAATACAAAATAAAGTAAAGAAGCTAAAATTATATAATTTATTAAAGACCTAGTGTACTTCGAACAATAACATTGAGTACAAGTTTCACTATTCCTTCTCTATAATTACTCAGTGCATGTTCCCCAACAATTACGTACCTTGGCAGCTGCTTACATTACCTAAGCCTAAGGACAGCCCTGTGAATCTTTTTAACTCTTTTGTATGTGTTTCCTCTTAATTCGCTCGAATTCAATGTAGCTTTGTGTAAAGTTTGCAGTTACTAAATTATGGTTGGGATATTTATTTTGTTTTTACTAAAAAGTTTTTTTCTCAGTCAAAGCTCCATCAGTTGTTACCCTTGCCATCATTACAAGCCAACCCAACTCTTTCAACACATATCTTCATAGCATTGAATAAATAAATACTGGCCTGGGCTTATATGTTTTCCTGAATTTATGGAAATACTGCTTTTAAATATAATCTTCGTTTTCTTTAAACTTTTTAGAAGGAAGTTTAGAGACAATGTTTCTTTAGCCTCATTATTCTAAGTGATAAGAATCAAAAGTTTCAATAATTTCTCTATAGATTTACCATTATTTATTTTTAATGTACTTGCATTTTTAATATGTGTAATGTGTGGGCACACTTGATTTAGTTAGGTTTTCGCGGGCCGCATAAAACACTTTGGCGGGCCGCATAAGGCCTGCGTTCCGTAATTTGCCCACCCCTGATCTACATCGATACTTTCTAGTATTTGTGACTTCACTGACATTAAAGCCATGATAAGTCTTTCTTGCGTCATTGTGCTCCTGGGATAGTTTTTTTTTAGAATGACGCAATGGTAGTGGCCTGATTTAGTGGTACGGTATTCAGAGGATGTTGCAAAGGTTTGAACCTTTTTGGTGATTGTATTACTAGTTTGTTGGTGAAAAGTGCTCGTGCATCAGTGACATTATTGAAAAGGCGATTTGCCATTTATTTCACTAATAAAAAATATGCTATGATTGTGAAATTTCCTCTGACGAAAAGACGTACATTTGTTGTTGTTTTTATTCATTTTCCTAACTTTGCAATTCACTCTTTTATCACTCTATAACAACGATTTTTTTTTTATTTAGAAAAGCCTTTTTCCATTTGATTGCGGATAGATGAATTGAGGGGTAAAAAACTCGAGTGTGAAGTTAATTCTGAAATTACAAAATTACAGAAGCCAAACCCGAATAATGGACAATTCCAGCATTGTTAAGAATAACTATTGGATCTGTTATACTCGTTGCTGTAAATTCTGCTTCAAGGTTAATTAGCGTAGCCTTAAAATACTCGCCATTTAAATCTATTATTAGTAAATGTAACAAGATACCTGGAATTCCCTGTATACAGGGGCGGACTTAGCAGCGCGACGGGCCCTGGACCCTAGTCTTGTGCGGGGCCCGGAGCCGTAAGGGTGGACTATATAACCGTACCACATCACGCTAACGGGCTATTCCGTCTTACGGCTGTCATTGGCCTCCAACAATAACAATTCTGTATGTCCGCTTTTAACACTGTGGGCCTTATTTTTATTACAAAACAGAATATTACTTAGTGTAATGTGCTTCCCTTTCTCTTGTTGTAATGTTAGTTCTTGCTGTAGTTGATATATTACTAAGTTATTTCAGGATACTAGGTGCGTGAGTTTCTTGTGAAGATGTATTTTCAATCTCGCGAGTTCATAGAGAAGACATTACATAACACGAACAAAACTTGAATGACTAAGCTGACTTCGATAAGTTTTAAAATACTAACTTTATTTACAAGATGGGCCACAGTCTAGTCAAAAGATAAATACGTCTGATCACCCCGAGAGCCTAGCAGTAACTGAAATCCTATTACGTCAAACTTAACCTCTAACCCTACAGTCTGTGTCGTCATAAAATGTGCGTTCAATGTCGGTACCAAAAAGTGCGCAATTCTAAAAGACTAAACTAACTATCTAAAAAAATGTGCGCAATACTAAATTAGCTACCTAACATTAGGTACTGTTTGCCTACTGTTGTATATACTTCGTTGTTATTGTTCTGCATAAAAGATTTTCTTTGAAGTTTAAAAAGTTTAAAAGAAAAATACTCCCATAGCCTCAAGATGTCTATGCACAGAAGCATATAAAACACATAGGCGAAAATAATCAATACATAGAGGTTATGTTTGTATTCAAACATCGACGTCTAATCGGATTTTATTAGGAAAATGTGTAGTGATCAAGTTTGTTACAATAAAATCTCCGATCGCGGGGCCCCCACAGGCGCTCCACTTGCCACCTCTAAGGCCTCTACTGCTGTATATCATACAGTTTTATTCGTGGCAACAAAGAGAGTAATATTCTTTGTTTTTGCTGCAAGAACATGTTTGATCTCTTTAATCGGCAACAAATCTATTAAAGATTTGTATTTCAAAATGTAAAACTGACTTTAAAAAAACAACAACTTTGATATCTGTGGGAAAAAAAATATTTTAAAATGTCAACAAAGTCAACGTACTGATAGACCTAGATCTAGATTTAGTATTTGATATAAGTATAATCCATAAATGTTGAAAAAAAATACACCCGTTGACACTATTTGTCAATCAAATATATTAATTTATGTATTTTGAAACACCCATTTGGGGGCCCCCCCCTAGGCGGGGGCCCGGGGGGATTTCAAAAACCTCCCCCCCCTCCCCCCCCCTACGCTACGCCACTGAACTAAACACTACCAAAGACGCTGAATCAAACTTCAAAATTACGAACTAATTAAACGTTACAAACAGAACAATTCTTCAAGGCTAAAACGACAATACTAGAATCACATATATGTAACTTTAAAAAACAAAAGTTAACAACAATTGCTTTATTTTCTACAGCGGATACACTGGCTATTTATCGTTTTTCCGAACAAAGGCTTTGTCTGCAAAAGATGCGGGAAAATCTGCAGGTCGAAATCAGGTTTGCTTAGACACCTGAAACACTGCACTCATCCTTAATCTTGGGTATCGAAGACATTGCCATTGCTATATATATATATATATATATATGCAATATTATTTCCTGCTATTCACAGTAAGGCTATGTCACGATTTGTCACCCTTTTTTGTAAGGGAAAGGATGGTGGCATCTCGAAGTTCTGTCAGGATAGTACATTAGTCCAACCGCAAAGTTATGAGGTTTGTTAACATATCTGTGAGAGCTGCAGCACTCAGTTTAAAAACTTCTGGGAAACTGGAAGTGTTGTGGGATCTTGAGCTTCTCGATGGCCATTTGAACCTCTATAAGACTTGGATTGTCGTTGAGCTCCATGTTCATTGTTTCTTTTGGGATTTAGAGACTCCTCAGGCACAACCTTTTTGTCTCTGAATGCAAGCTGGAGTGCTCTGTCCACCGATTCAGTATGTCGTTCGTATTGGTTAGCAAGACGAGGCCTCAAATACTAAGGCAGTTATTTTTCCATAACTATGACAAATTCGTACAAGTGCTTCTTCTTTCCAAACTTCATAAGAGATTGGAATGGGTTGCTTGAATCAGTCAGGAAAAACAACCACTTAGCAGAGTTTCAATTATTGATTAACATGCATGACTAGATTGAACACACGAAATGCGTAGGAGGTAATTATCTCCTTTTTTGAAAGTACGTCTGCAATATATAAGATAAGATTTTTGTTTTTCGACATGCGCTGTCCATATAATCTTTTATGTTTAATTATTATATGTAGAATAAATCTACTACATAATTGTAAGTTACCACTGACTCATTGATCATCTCTTAAGCTGTCGCAATGATTGTCATAAAATTTCGTACACAGGTTCCTTTAACCCCCTAGTTTAATTATAATGCTGAAATTTGTTGAATATTTTGCTACACAAAATAACTACTGAACAAATACAATTTCTTGTTGTGCAAACATCACTGTCACAGGGATAGTTCAACATTATATCATGTATGATTAGCTTCTCCTGTTTTACAGGTTTGCCGTTCTTTGTAGTGCTCCTAAACTCCATATCTCATAAAGCTTCTTCACATTTTTCAAATTCACTGCGAGACATTTAGAGTTATCTCCCCTCCCCCCTCCTAGTATCACACTCTTAACTCACAAATAATTGAAATTCTCTGCCTACTAAGCATTCACTGTGAGGGACATCCAACCCAACCAATAACTGACCCCAGACTTGTAGTTTATGGCGAAGTTATCTGAGGAGATCAGGGAATCTCAAACAAATTCAGGAGACACTTTTTTAAAGAATGTGAATGTCACATTATATTTTCAAAGAACAAATGAAGAGGGATGTTTCATTACGATGCAAAGGGAATCGCAGTACACACTAGATGTGTGTTTTTGTATACCGCAACTTTTCATGTTTAAAGCACTGCTCAGAGCGCTAAGGTCCAATCATTTTTGTGAACACCTGGAGGAATGGAGAAGGTTTCCATGCTGCGCTATGCGCTCAGCGAACAAAACTTTGCCAAAGTCGGGTTTCGAACTTGATAGGTAACCAAGTGGCTAAAACCTCTGAGCCACACATCTCATTTTGATGTGGCTAAATCTAAATCTGGAATTATTACAGAAAAATAACCACACAACATCAAGCGTCATGCAGTATGCGCTCTGGACTGTCGTTCGGTCGTCTCGATGTTCTGGGTTCATACTTACACCCTGCCACCCCCGTCCTGCAGGAGGTAGGAAATAGATTATCTCAAGCTCTGAAGAATCATCCGAGCATGTAAAACATTTTACAAACAAGCGTTGAATAATGACATTGTATTAACAATATTACATTTTGTAGTTTCTATCTAGATTTAATTTAATCTTCAGACTAAAATAAGTACGTAAATAATTCAGTTTTTAGTTGTTGTTTTTTTAATTTTAATGGAAATTTGTTGAAAAAAGTTGTTTGACTCATTTCAGCAAATTTCATCATTTTAAAGGTGCGAGTTTCACACGAGAAAAGGAAGAAAATAAAACTTTGAACACATCTTCTTTTCTTTCCGTTGGTGTCAATGTTTTCAATTGCTAAGAGACGAAAATGAATTCAGATTGTCAGATTTGAAGCCAGAACTAAAGAGAGGCAGTGGCTTAGTTGACTTGCATTGCTGCGCTTCAAAGACTAGAAGCCACACATCCCAAGTCCATCTCCTCTCTGCTAGACAATGTGCATGTTGATAGGAAACACCTGGAGTTAAGCGAAGGTGTTAATTTAACAACTCCTCTCACTGACATACATCTTGAACCTAAAACAGATGTGTTGAAATAAGTGCAGCCTTAAGAGCGAATCACATGATGGCCTCGGTGTGCCTGTCCCACGTGCTACACACAGAGATACACTTAAGCATCTCCTGGTGCTGTTGATGAAGGCATAAAGTCGCCTCCCCTGTCTGATCCACGCCATCACACCATCTTGTTTTCGTTATCTCTCTGGTTAAACCTCTAATTAAACACAAGTGTAATGGCGAGGTATTTATGGCCGGCTGATTTGGAACTCAGTAGCTTCGTCCCTGATCATGTCAATAAATTTGTTAGTTAAATGATGAGCTGGTTAAAGCTAAAAAAGCTTGTTTAATTGTGTTGCCCTTGTATTCAGAAAGCGTGCCATTTGCTTTAGTAAGTACACTGTTGTAGGTGAATGCGTCTTGACAACATTTTACAATCAAATGCTTCACCAATAAAGGAGAATGAAATGATTTTTTTTAACCCTAAACACAACACTCATATTAAATAAGGGCACCGGCGATCTATGCAGAGATGTTCATTTCAACCGTCCCATTTCGTATCTGATTGTATCCTTAATGAATTATCTACCCAGACTTCTCTTCCACAAAGTCTACAGTACATTACCGTAAAACTAAGAGGTAAGCACAAGTCCCAGGGGGTGCTACTCATTGTTCTGTTACCCCCTCATACAGCATGTTTTAGCCTGGTCGTGGAAAAGGTCAAGAAAATATGTAAACAAACATAAGTATAAGCACGTTCTGTGTGAATTTAAAAACAAGTGAAAAAAAAAAGGTTTTCTGGGTATAGAAAGTTATATTAATAATTACTTGACTCATCATTAATGCGTTTTTTCTACAGGCCATTTCGAATAGAGCTACGAAGATTCATCAGGATATTAATTGTTTCCAACATCACAGCAGTGTAACAAACAAAGTAACGTTATTGCCATGTGCATATTGAGCTGGTTTATCGTTATTCCAGTTTAAAGCACCACATTATTTCATGCGCTGTTTTCGAAGACGTGCTCTGATAAGTCATTGCCTCTTTTGGCTTCGATGGCCCGATCTTTTTGTACCCTTTTTTTTTGTTTCCCAGTTTTGAAAACGTTTTTTTATTATTATTATTATTACTTTTACTTGATCTATGTACTTGCTTTATGTCAGTTCGCTATTATAGTTCGGTGGGGAAGCGATAATAGAAACTCCTATTTGTCTTGTTTGAGACTCAGGCTTGGAACTGGGTGCTAGTCAAGCTTCATCTGAGTGTAGTCTGTTGGCTTTGTATTGGTTATACTTGGTATTTGTGCATGGGCGAATTGGGTTGTGGGCAGAGCCCAGAATGTATCGTTCACATTGTGACAGAGGTGTGTCTTTTTGACGCCAATTATATATTTGTAAATAATGCATGTTCAAGAAATGAATACCTTATAGGGCTTATATTTGTTTTCTCTCATTGTAATGGAGCTATCATTCATATCATACATCCATAAATATTTGTTAGTTTACTGCTTCTGGTTAAATACTGGAAGTTAGCCAATTTGACTTCATTAACTTAGCAAGATAATAGACTGTTAATGATGCCGTTGAGGCGAATGAAGTTAAAAATACAACCTCGACAGTTACATCGAGGAATTAATTTTTGTTATGAAGAGCCACACATACTGACATTATAATGGAGTCTAAATAGAAAATGATATACGAGTTTTCAAAAAGATTCCATTGGTGCTAAATGTTTTATTATAAGCTTATACCCTATAATGCATATGGGGATGTATATCAATCGTTCAATCAATGCTTGGTTAACTGAAAGACCAAATGTGAGTACACGACTCGGCCTCAAATGAATATTTCTGGTAGAATCAAAATGGTTATTATTTGGGCTGCATTATATAAAACATATGATACCTAAAAATGCCTTTACTTAATACTTAAAAATTCTCCCAAGTCAGAATATTAATTTATAATATAATTTAAGATTTTTCTAAAATATGTCTTTGATATTGTGTAATGCAAGAATTTGTATTATTATTATTATTATTATTGTTTCATACAATATTAATTCAGTACTAAACACTAAGCACGTCACATTGAAACTATTAAAATTGTCTCACCTATTTAGACCTATTAATAATTGTACACGTTTGCTGCCCTACTTAAGCCCGCTATTATGTTTTTTACCCAAGCAACTGTTTGACCACGTGTTTTGTTTTGTTTTTTAATTGACCCACCTTACCCTAACCCAATTTACACTAACCGCTACCATTTTCTTTTCTTCTCACCCCAGATGCACATTCATAAAATTTGCATTGGTGTCTTACTCACGTTAAACCCCTTCGATCCAGCATGAGCACCAGGTGTATGACCTAGTTTTGTACGCAAGTGTATGTATGTACAAATGTATGTGTATATTTACACAGAAACAATATGCAGTAATATAGATGTATTCTGTAGAGTTTCTCTCTCTCTCTCTCTCTCTCTCTCTATATATATATATATATATATATATATATATATATATATATATATATATATATATATATATATATAGGCAGACCAACGTGGATACTGGACGATTCGGCCGGCGTCTCTTGCCACAGTAGTGTCTGCTGTTAGTAGCTGAACCTACGCCATCTCCACTCCCTTGTTGTGCCCGGTTATGTAAGGGCTACAAGACGCCATCATGGGGGGAAAGGTCACGGGTGTAACTTGAAGAAAGTACCCACTCCATTACATATATACAGGGCCGGTCTTAGCAATTGCGGGGCCCTATGCGAAACTGATTGCGCGGGGCCTATAGTCTGGGTGGGAATAAGGATAATAAGTGAAAATTAAGATTTTGTATTAGAAAATAAATTCGGCTTTCCTTTTTTATTCATTCTATTCTAAGTACAAAATTGCGATCAAGTTAGCTTTACTTTACGAATCTTGCAACCTATGGCATATTTACATGCTAGTGACTATAAAAGTAAATAAGGTATGGGAAATAGAAATGTACACAATCATACCATTTTATTACATGAAAGCTGACAAAGCCCTTTTTTCTTTTATCGAGCGTAGGATCGGCGTTTTCCGCAATGAATGACACCCACAAATGACAATTTTGTCTATTTTTCATGAAATTTTTATGAGTTTTCAGATTTTAATAAGTGCAGGATATTTCCAGGAATTTTTCGTATATATTTTGCAATTAATAATTACACATAGAATTAGCGCGGGGCCTATGAAAGCGCGGGGCCCACTGCGACCGCATAGGTTGCAGTGGCCTAAGACCGGCCCTGCATATATATATATATATATATATATATATATATATATATATATATATATTGTGATGTTATCGTTTGGCTTGTCTTCAGGCCGCACTGGAGTCAACTGTAAATTACTCTGCAGGCGTTTGCGTGTTATTGTCCGGGTGTATTTCGATGCAGTTAACTATCCAATACTGACACGAAAACAAGTAAACACATCTATTTTCCAAACCAGAACAGACTTGAGTAAAGCTGGTTAACAATTGAATACAATGTTTAATATCGAAATAGGCCACAGTCAAATGTCGAATAACTACTACTATGATAAACTATGTCTACACCCTACGAGATCCTAGCGCTAACTGATTTTTCTAAGTCTCTACCGCAACATATCCCAAACGTCACTAGTCCCGTTCACTATGCGTCTTTTATGGTGCGTCGCTAAATAAGTATAATTAATAATTGAGTACCTAACAATATGTAATAATAACCGATAAAATGTCAACGGCAGAAAAAAAGGAAGCAGAATCAACACTCATTTTAACGCTGTGTATTATCGCGCAAACAAAGAGCTAATCAACGATAGTCTTTATTGGGAAGAAAAAGTAGAACGCTTGGGGGGGGGGGGGGTGACACACAGAGCTTACCGCACCGATGACACCCACCCTAATGACGCCACTGCTTGTAGGGCCTACATAATTTGAGATTTAAAAGGAACATAAGTCTTATTTCTATTTTTCTCATAAAAATATAGAGCTGACTGTATGCATACGTACAGTTCTCGACACATTATCAAACTTAACATAATGATTGTGTAGACAGGTAGACCTATATTTGGATGCCAATCATATGATGCAGAATTTGTAGACTGGATTGCATAGAAATTCTTGGGCCGAGTTGGGACACCCAGTCCGCCCCTGCTTCTGACTAAATTTTATAAGTCGTACATCTGTATCACATATTCTTTTAAAATCATTACTTGGTAACAGTCAATCCTTGACATTGTTCTCTCCTAATCTCCTCTTCTCAATTTCTTACGTTGTTCTTTAGGTTGCATTATATCGCCCCCACATTTTCCCGTATCGCTTTCTCTTCGTTTTCTCTGGCTGTATTGTATTGCTTAAAGAGCGTAAAGTGGATCTTAAATATCACAATGTAAACAAAAGGGCAGATTACTGTGATTAACCTGAGTACGAAAATCCCTGCATGTAGTTGAGATGTTAGAGGAAGTAATCACTCACACACACACACACACACACGCACACACATACAGGTATAGAACAAACAAACGTAAACAGATGAATGTCTTAAACTTCGAGTGTAGAAGAGATTGTACTGCTTACTCGTTTCTTTCAGTTCAACGCGAATAAAACACTTAGATCCAACTCCATTGAACTAATATAATTTTTAATCCTACAAAACAGCCTGGAAAAGCATTGACTATATCTATTAAACATGCACGATTAGATTAACAGATGGATACTTTTAGTTCTCTTTGAACAAAAAAAAAAACTCTAGTTACGGAGAGTGTGTATGTTTGTGTGTTACTATGGTGATGTGGAGAAGAAGTTAGCGATTGGTTAGTAGCCATGCAGTGTGAATGATGCTAGATCCGCGGGATTGTCGTAAGCGGTTTCCAGAATGCCAGAGTGAAAGGACGTGTTTTTGTAAAGAGCTAGATTTTATTAAAAATAATGTCTACTACATTTATTTCAAGTAAAATTTGTTTATATTGTAATAAAAAGTTTTTAAATCAATCATTCGTATCATAAACACATATGGTATTTTTCACAAAGAAGTTATTCAAGTTATTGCAAAGTTTAAAATATAATACGCCCACGGCGGTATAATTACCTATCAGCAGTTTGGTGCTGCAAGCAGAAACCGTCAACAACAGTCTTTAATGTATAGATAAGAAAATCTTAATTATATTCTTTAAGTAGCCCTACATTTTTAACCACAATGATACACAATATAAAACACACATGTACAGTAGAACTAGATCTTTTATTGTCTCTCCATCTTCATTCCAAAGTCTTTTTTTTTCCCCTTGCATCATTTCCTTGTGTGTTTCCTGTCTTTAAACCACGCCCACTGAGTTAGAAAATATCACGTGATTTCATACACTTCCAGCTCTGCACACACATATTTATTGTATAACAATTTGTTCTATACACTGCATTCTGTCATATTAACGGAATGGGTGCATCCAGTATTTTCACAATACAAAGTTTATGAAAGGATTGTTGTACAGTGGAATGTTTTGTGCAAGTTTACTTTGGGATCAATCTACTTCGTTTGAGGAATAGATTATAGACCAGAGAAGTAGGGATCAAAACGTGCGCCCCGGCCCCGGGGAAGGGTAGTTTATTGGCGCCCACACCCTCAGTTTCAATGAACATCACATAGAAATATAGACTTACAAATAAAACGTATTTAATAATTATATAATACAAATAATCTTAGAATGTATTGCCTAAATAAATATTTATAATCTTTTCTTTTTGGAGCCTCTATGTGAGAGGCCCCCTTAAGGGTTGGCGCGCGGGGCATCGTGCCTGTTTCACTACGCCTATGTTATAGACAAAACGTAGTTATCCCGCCTTAAAACTCAGACGCAAATACATAGGCACAGTTATTTTTCCATAACTATGACGAATTCGTACAAGGCCTCTTTCTTCATTAGTGCGCCAGGGCATGGAATGGGCTGCCTGAATCAGCCAGGAAAACAAACATGCATGACCAGACTGACACATGAAATGCGAAATGCGTAATTTACTTCTATTTCAAAGTAACGTCTGTAATTTATAAGACAAGATAAGACAGAATTGTGCACACGTGACCGCAAAATAATGTTTACTCATTGACAGTTATTGGTTTTCCTTGTGTTAAAAAAATAACATTTTCTTGATAACTTGTTTACCACAACCTGCGTATCTCTACCTGATTACCTCTGTCTGATTACCAATACATGATTATCTCTACCTGATAATTTCGATTTACTTACATCGGTCTACTTATCTTTGTCTACTTATCTTTGTCTTGTCTGCCCCTTGTTTCTAAGAGTGAGACTCAAATGATATCAGAATTTAATTTGCGGAACTGTTGCTAGAGCTAATTATCAGTCCGGATAATGATTTTGTTTTGTAATGAACAGAATGAAAAGAGTGACCTCATATTTTTGGGAAGACTCTGTGCTACCTGGCTACCAGACTACCTGGGTCAGCTAAGCTCAGCCAACTACAATGAATCACTTAAACACCGCGTGCATGAAGAGGAGTGGGGGAGGGAAGTGGGGGTGGGGGGGTTAAACTTATGTGACGGAACTTATTTCCGAAGAGGCTTAACGTAGTGTAACGTGTTATATTTAGTCCAAAAAATGTTGCTTTTGTAGTTTGTTGTTGTTGTTGTTGTTGTTTGGTTAGCTCTTGAGGTGATGTCAAGTGGTTAATTCCCCCCCCCCCCCAAAGAAAAATACATGTATGTATATTTTTTTTCATTTACTTTACGGTGGAAGTAAAGGGTGTAAAAATGATGACATTGGCGTACCGTGGTGTTCTCTAAATAATACGATGAGCAGTTGTTACTTTTTCTATTTGAACAAGATGTTTTAAGGACTTAAAAACATCCTTTATAAGTTTAGTCTGCTTCAAGCTCTATTATCCTTATCTGTCAGGTTAATGAAAAAAAAAGTGTAAAGTGTTCTCTCTCTCTATTTCTCTCTCTCTCTAAATGCATTTAAGTGTGTGTGTTTTGTTTAGGCCAAACATATTTAGATTCATTTGTTCAAGAAAACTTCGTTCTGAAAGGAATCAAGTATAATGGTCCTGGAAACATTTTTTGTTTTGAAGACACAGGATGATAAGATATAAATGCTGAAATCAGTTGGCTGTGTTGTTTTTTTCTGACGTCTAAACATATAGAAAGAAAGGTATCCTAATAGTGCATGGCAGATCGACCTTTAGGCAGATACAGACAAAAAGACAGGTACCAACTGGGAAAAAAA
>JADKLZ010000130.1:32612685-32646211 GCA_021533235.1 Biomphalaria straminea | reverse complement strand
TTTTTTTGGTTATTTCGTTAAGTTTTAGTGTCCTTTAAACTTCAGTGTATTTTATGGAACTAAAAGAGGAAAGTAGTCGAACAAAGAAACTAACAACCAACCAAATTAATCAAATTGAAATCAAGTGGCCCGGTATGGTTGCTGAGGTGGGGGAGGGGTTCTAAAATTAGGACTAGAGTTCCAGCCCTAACAACAAAGAGGAGAACAAAAACACAGTGAAACAACAATAGTGAAAAAACAAAACAAAAAGAGAATGCCAACTAACAGAAAAGGCAAAAAAGCACACAAACTGGCACAGAATATTTAGTAGAAAGAAAAGAATACAAGTGTATTTCTGTTAACTGAAACACGAATGAAGATCACAGCCGCCTCGAGTACTTCAAAGTATAAGTTAAACATTTCTAAACACCAATGTTTCAGTTAACAGAAACACAAAATTGGGGACAAAAGGTTAGGGTTAAAAATGACGCGTCTCACACATGTCCACACATTTTATTTTTTTCGTCAAAACTGAAATGACAACCAACTAGTATTAGTAATTGAACGCAATCTAGGAGATGAAATTCAACCGAAAGTAAATGTTAAGTACTAACCGCTAGAACCAAATAACTTTCAAGATGCTTTGGGTGGGAGGACAAACAAAAAGTAATATCAAGGACAACTTAATTTTGGTGTTAGCTTCCTTTCATGAGATCACTTTGAAAACATTCTAGGGCTGGGATTTAAACCCATGCCAATTATATTTCTACAAAGGAGACTAACTCAATGATATGATAAACATTTGGAATGAATTGGAATTAAATAGACAAATTCTTTTTTTTTTCTTTTTTTTTTTTTTTGGCGCTGAAAAATAATGAATATAATAAACACCAAACGATTAAAAATGAATCAACACATAATATGAAAAACTATTCAAACAACCAATATAGAGAATACGAAGGAGTTGTTTCAAGAAGAGCTCAAATAGCGAGACAGCCTTTAGAGACTAGACATTGAGAAATATGGAGATATCTTCAACAATGTTAAGTAAAAAAAAAAAAAATAAAATAAACTTAGACCATGAACATCCGCCTACTTGGGAAGCAAACAGTCAAATCTAAAGAGATCTAGATCTAGGACTAGACCACTTCACGAGTGTCTGATGTAAAACAAAAAAAAATTAAGAAAAAGAATTGACATCAACTAGCATTTGGTGTATTGATTTTGGTAGCAATATTTCTGGTAGCAATATCTTCAAAGAAAAAAAAAATACTAGTAAAAATATGACGGATTCAAAACAGCTCTACGTTTGAATCAACACAGTTTTGCATTCCTACGGAAGCAAGAGGGTACAAGCGACAACATGAACGTACCGCTTGATTCTAAACAAGTCAAAGAATGTCACATAAAAGGGATATAGTTCAACACAATGGGCTGCATGGCTATGTGGAATACATGGTAAAATGAAGTGACAACATTGAGACGAAGAACAAAGAGATGAACCAAAGAGTGCACGAGAAATGGGTTGGGATGAAACTAAAGAACCAAGTATTCAACACAAGTTGAACTCAAAGTGAATTGATCATGTCGGACAGAAAGAAATCAAGATACATATGTCATATTTCAACACAGAATTCAATCCTACTCTCATTGTTCCCACCTACTTTCAATACATCTGCATGAAATGTTTGACTAATTGTTCCGTATCTAATTCAACGATGCTTAGATACAGACAATGGTTCAGATTTTGTTCATGAAAAAAAAAAAAAAAGAGGCGTGGTACTGATTGCCCGTCGCCTTTTTGTGTTATTGCCTGTCATGTATTTGATTAATAATTCAGTCATGATGAGCATAATAAGTTCTACCATACTTTAAGAGAGCTTTCAAAAAAAATACATGTTTGTAAAATGACCACAAATAGTGTGGCGTCATATATAAAATGGAATTGCATATATTATTGATAGGCGCATTGTGCCTTAAACAGTTGAAGGTGGAAGGGGTCGAAGGAAGGCGAGGGCGAGAAGGGGGCTGGGGGGAAGAGAACAAAGAAAGAAATTAGAAGAATGACTTTTGTGTTTATAGTTTAGACATGATGACATTTGGAGAGGACCTGGGATGGAAATGTGTTCAAACGAGAAGATCTGAAGTGAGAAAAAAAGATATATATATAAATAAGCAAAGACGAAGTTTTACCGCGGGACAACGGAATACAAAGTGTATACATTTGTCAACACTTTAGCCTCAACTAATTTGGTTTAAGTATACAATAGTCATGAATGAATGCACTCAAATCTTCGCACCATCTGAGCATTTTTTTTTTGCTTTGTTTCAGAAAAAGAAATATGGATCTTACAAAAAAAAGAAAAGTTTGTGACAGGGTCGGAACATTATAAAATACTAATAACTTGGGAGCAATAAAATCTCCCAAACAGAAATATATATATCATCACCCTAAGAGATATAATGTATATAATATAAATATAATACATGGTATACACAATAGTGATTCAAGAGCAATATGACCGAATAACCAAAAGAAGCGTCTAGGGTTATTGTGTGTTTGTTTGACAAAACCCAACAGCAGTCACAAACAGCACTCGTTTCTGTTGCACTGGGATAAGCACAAATGTTGCATACAATAGAAGATTTCTATGGCACAATTCAGGTGCCTTTTGCATTTCCCGTAAACAAAAACAACCCATACTGGTTAGTTTATTTGCCTATGTATAATACTATCACATGTTTCAACTTGAACTGTATACAACAGTAGAAAGAGAAATTAGAGACAAAAGCATTGCTAAGCACTGTTGCGACTTGAAGGCCTAATTTAGACAAATGTTTGCATATAGCACTTTTAGGCTTACTGATAATAAATATAGGTTTGTGAAATCTAAACGAAATCAGGACTTGGCTCGATCCATGACATCATATTTAAAAAAGTATTTTTGCTATCTCGCACTTTCCAAACATCCTAATGAGGTAAGTACGCAAGATAAATGTGTTACCGTTGATACGATTGAGATCCCAATTTGTGACATCGACAAGCCAGGCTTTATTGTTTAGTTAAAAATCACTTCCCACTTAGCATGCAACAGTGCTCAACATTTCCAAGATTGTGTGCCAATCATTGGACAGCAATAAAGAACAACGTTCAAAACGCAACGAAAATACAGTTAACAAAGATATTGATCACATAGTAGCGATGACGATAGAATGAAACAATCAATGAAAAGGCTGCCCATTCCACAATGAGTCCACTTGGCAGTTGCGGGAATACATCTAGAGATAAACATTCCATTGGGCTATGTATGCTATAATGCCATCGTGTTATTGTTGTTTTTACCAGCAAGGACAAAGAGAACATGGATTACTTTAACATTACCGAATTGTGTGTACAAGGCAATTTATTATATCAGATAGCCACGCGGTGGGGAGACATTACTTACTTAGGCCAAGTCTGCATTGATTTCATATAGACTTTAGAATCAATCAGTTCCAGAACTCATTAAGTCTTTGTCATATATAAAAATACTTAGCGAATGTGTGATTCTTAAACAAAAAATTATTTCAAGTTCAAAGAACAATCAACACTTGAACAATGAAGAAGACCCAATGAAAAAAAAATGGGCATCAGCAAACTTGCGATATGGAAGATCTCAACTATTTGCTCAGATTTCAAATCAGCAATTCCTCACAGTTCTAATAACATAACACCAACGACACAAACCGGTTTAACCCAACCAGTTATTTAGTAGTAGGAGAGAAGAAAAAAACACATCAAAGTGAAACCGACGGAACAAAATATTTGCTATTTGGTAGGCTTACACAAAGAGCAAACAGAAATAAAATCATGAGTAAACAAAGCCAATGAAGAGACTCAAGTTCATGTCATTATCAACATTGTTCTAAAGTAATCAATGGTTTAGAATTTGTACTCTGATGTCTTTCCAAAGTTCTCAATAATTAATACACTGATGGTTAGAGTTAAAACAATGATGATCATGCTACATCAAACTCTTTATGTTCAAATTATTCAAAGGTTACAGCTTGAATGAAAAAGATGATTCAAACAAAATTTACCAAGTCAGTCATTGTAAAACATTACATAGGATGGCTAAACAAAGAGATGGTTTATTTATATATATGAGATTATTTCTCTCTATATTTATCTCTGTATCTATATATATATATATATAAAAGAAACAAAAATGTATACTTCATGCCACAACAAAAACACAAACTCAGTATATAAACAGAAGAAAAAATGTTTAATAGATAAAGCATAGAACAAAATTGTTTCCTTCTCGGAGCCAGAAAAACTAAAACCTAAAAAAAAAAAAGTAAACTAATTAAATGAAATGAAATTGAAGAAAATAAAAGACAACAAAGAAGACCAGAAGAAAAGAATGAAACTAATAAAAGCTTGATGGTTTAAACTAGAACACAAAGTCTACATAATGAGAATAAAAAGACATAAAAATAAGAGCCGTTGAGCTTCTACGTGCACCTGAAGCGCAGTAAATACATTACAAACATCCATACATGACAAATATTATGCAGTTATGTTTTGCAAATTGTAGCTTTTAAAAAAAACATTTTAAAATGTTAAAAAAAAAAAAAAGAAAAAAAAAAAAAGGAAAGAAAATAGTGAACCACGAAAAAAAAAATCCAACTCAAATTCTACAAAAAGAATAAAACATTCATTGAAATGTTATTGATTATGCACAAGGAGAAAAGGGGGAAAAGGTCGTATAGATAAGTGATTTTGCTGCTTTTTTTTTGTTTGTTTGTTTTAAACATTCTTTTAAAATGGGGATTTGGAAAAAGAGGAGAAAAAAATGGGGAAGTAAAGAAAAATAAATTTAAAAAAAAAAAAGATACCAAAAAAAAAAATTGGTTATAAATTAGTTGTAAAATATGTCCTTACAGCATAATGAAAAACTTTACAAATTTACATTTCAGCCCCAAATGAACTGTTTGTTTTATATAAAAAAAAATATATATCACCCAACATTGGTTTAAAAAAAAAAGTCAAAGTGGTTAGCAGATTTCTTCACAGCATTACAAAAAGTGATGACAATGTCACTTATTGCTTGTTTGGTTTTTATAGTGCTAGGCTCTCTGTGTGGGTTGTATGCTTATAAAACTGTTGTTTTTTTAAAGACTAAGTACTACATAAACATCAGGTATTCAATAAATCTAATCTAAATCAGACATAGACTTATTTTGTTATTCTTAGATATCACTTGTAAGCTTTTTTTCTTTTTCAGATATATATATATATGTATATATAAACATGTTGAAGAATCCTGAGCATATAGGTAGAATATAGCAATAGATGTATATCATTATTAATTTGTTCTGTTATACATAATGTGCAAATGAAATATATATTATATATATAGTAATGGAAAGTAACTGATATTTTGTTCATTGATAAAAGAGTTAGTTATTGTTAACAATTAACAAGTGTCAGCTCTATATGTGAAGGCAGTTATATTATGAGGGTTCAGAGATGCCTTATATCAACTATTCTATGTCTTCATACAAACTGGCATGTAAAGTCTATGATAGGAGGGGAAAGAGTTTTTGTGTTCAATTTTAGTTTTGTATAAGTTCTTTTTTTTCTTTCTGTACACTAGTAATTTAAGTTGGATTACAGGAGTAAATAGAGTGATACATAAGTATGAAAACTACAGTCATGGTTTACGCCCATTTGCTTTAAATGAAACTTGCAGGACTCGGTTCCCTAAAGTAAATCCATTCAGGTTTTGTATTGCAATCAAAGCTTCCTCGTAGTTGGTCATTGTGACGAAACCGAATCCTTTGCACTTCTGTGTTGTAAAATCCCGGATGACTTTCACACTCTGCACAGCTCCAAAGGGCCCAAAGAGCTGCCACAGTACACTGTCCTCAGTGTCTGGGGCCAAGTTATAGACGAATATACACCAGCCGGTGGCATTGAGGGCTGTGGTGGATGAATTGCTACTAGTTGCTGCTGCTGCAGCTGCTGCTGCCGAAGCTGCCGTGGTGAGTGTTGTGGGTAGGATAGTGTTCTGTAGAAGACCAGACTCTAAAGGTGAGTACCTGAGAGCGAAAATGCCAAGAAATAATTAACTAACATTACATTACTTAAACTGCTTTTACTTACAGAAAATAGGGAACCAACACAAACTGTCCTTTCAAGTGAAACTCACCTAAATCGGCTTGAGGCAGTGGCGTGATGAATGGGTCCGAAAAAGCGTCGATGAGTGGGTGACAGATAGGTGGCCAGGGCTAAGGGGGCCATACCGGCCAAATTTTTGTTGGAGCTTGGGGAATTAGCAAATTTAACTGTAATGGGGTCCAAACAACCCTCAGGAATGTGGTTGTTTAACTTCTGAATGGCACGTTCAGCTTCACATCTTTGATCAAAGCGAATAAAACCAACACCTTTAGACAAGCCTGCAAAGTAAAATGTCAATTGTTAGATAAATTTATTAGACCTCTTATCTAATCTATTAGGCTCAACTCAGGTATA
The DNA here is from genome assembly GCA_021533235.1 of Biomphalaria straminea. Lineage (NCBI taxonomy): Eukaryota > Metazoa > Mollusca > Gastropoda > Planorbidae > Biomphalaria > Biomphalaria straminea. The sequence goes on along the minus strand of JADKLZ010000130.1, from coordinate 32,639,712 downwards.
AAAAAAGATCAATCTTTTTATTGACTTCATAGATAAACTTATTTGTGAGCACATTATAATCTATCAATATACTGATATTATTTATAGTAATATCTACTCTGTACAGCAATTTCGCAACATGAAGTAATTTCTAATAATAAGAGACAAAAAAAACAATGATAACAATGCACACAAACTGATATAGCTAATAATTATAATGTGATTGATATAAACAGAACTTCAATGCAAAAGAAAAAGTCTCAAACATATAGACAGGTCAATATATAATACAAAACGTACGAATATGGCTTCAAGTAATGCACTGACAAAATAGCAGAAAGGTGCAGCACTATTATCACATGCATTTCCATCATGTACAAAGTCAAAGTTAAAAAAAAAAAAGAGGGAGAGAGAGATGCATTAATTAAAACTAACCTGAAAGAGTTAACCAGAGATAAATAAGAAAGTATCAAGACATTAAAAAGGTAAGTCCTCAAGGTATCAGTCAACACAAGGCCCAATCTCATTGCTAATCCCAGAAAGGTTTTTTTTTAATGTTTTTGTACATAATGAAAATGCCACAGGTTCTTTTGACAATTTAAACTTGATATGATGAACTAAACAAAGTAAAAAAAAAAAAGACAAAACTAAAGACATGATCTACTTATCCCTACAGAAGTAAGTAGTTTTAAAAAATTAAGAATTAGGAAAAAAGCAAATGAATGGTCCACAACACTTTATATGACAATATCAAGCTCTAGCAAGAAAATAACATTTGATACTAAGTCTTTTAAGTAAAAATAGATCAATATATAGAAACGAAATAAAGTCCATCTATATTTAGAAATTTTCATTTGAACTATTCCATTATACATTTTACAAACAGACTTACAATTTTTTAAAAGTTTTTTAACTAGTCCAATCTGGGTTTTTTAATTATATTTTTTTTTAAATAGTATCAAACCAAATGAAAGAAAAATTGAAAGTGCTATTGATGAGATCTACCAATTATTTCAAAGTTTGACGTAGTTTACTTTAAGATGAGATTTGAACTCTCTGAAGGACTACTCATATTTATTAACAATAATACTAATGGATATTTTTTTTTTTATTTTTGAGTGAAATACAAATGGGATTTCTTGCTCTGTCTCAATTAGAACAAAATTCAAACCCTAACAGTGTCAAAACAAAAGAAAAAGAGAACAAATAAAATGTTGAATACCCATTTGTTCTTAGTAACTGTGAAAATGTGAACTAAGAAACGAAACAAAAAAAAAACAAGAAAAAAGAAAAAGATATGCTTATATCGGAAGGTAAAAGCATATAACGATGAAATCAATTTGTAATTGGAACAAAACGATCAGCGTTCAACAACTAGAAAATATGGACCATCATGCAGAAAACAAAAAAAAAAAAAAAGAAGGAAAAAGAAAATGAACTAAACATAAGAAAAAATAGAAACGAAAAAAATAAATTAAAAAAAAACGGCAACAAGAAGACGCTGAAGAACACCTGATCTGACCTGTGTTTGTATCATAAAGAATTCGCGATGTTATTATCTTCCCACAGTGAGAGAACAACTTCTCCAAATCTTGCTGGGCCATTGACTTTGGCAGCCCACTTACATACAAGTTGGCGCCTTTAATTGTTTCACTACTGGGCCTTGCGTATGATACCTAGAAAAATTAGTTAAAGTTCAAGTTTATTCCCTTTGTAAGGCGGGGGTTTCAAATGGTAACCTCGCAGAAGGGAAGCAGGAAGCTCAACCACGCCGTTGCCCTCTTCAAGATAGTAGGAACTGTCCACATTAAGTTGCAATCATCCAAAAGTGAGGGGGGGGGGAGTAAACTTCTCAAGAACAAAGGAAAAAAAATACTTTATAGTAAGCCTGCAAAACAAAAACAAAAAAAAAACACGAAAGAAAAATGAAACGAAAAAAAAAACACACACAGACACAAAAATTGTTAAAATTAATAGACAAAACCGAGGGCAATTGTTGAGCAGGTATCAGCGGCTGGTAGAAATCTTGCTACATGCACTGAGATAGAGGATTTAGAAAACAACTGTCATGAAGAAAGGGTTGGCGGCAGACGACGACCAAACTTAGGAGTATACAATAAAAGGAAAAAAGGGAATACACAACGCAAGCTTCTCCAACCCACAGACCAGTTCATAGCCAACATGTCCATTACCCAGAGCATTCGCTAATGAGTCCAAAACCCCGGAAAGAAAAAAAAAAGAAAGAAATCAACACAACAACTGGTAAAGAATAGGCTGCACTTGCGTACAACTAATGACATAATGACAACCTTTTTTTTTTCTCGCGTTTTTCTCTTGCCATTCCAAAAGCTGCGTAGAATCGGAACACAAACAATTTCTCCCCGGTTAGAACAACTACTACTTCCAGACCACCAGAAACAAACAAACAAAAAAAAGTAATGCAGCAGGTGGTTGGAAACAAAGTACAGTGTAGGTGTGCACTGTGTCTACATTGGGAGTAGTACCTGTGGTTTGATCATAAAGTATTCTTGAAGTAATGATATTCCCGATCTGAGAGAACAGTGCCTCCAAGTCCAACTGGGTCATAGATTTTGGTAGGCCACTAATATATAAGTTAGCACCTTTAATATTCTCAGAGCTGGGGCGAGCTAGGGAGACCTGAAAATCAACAGAGACGTTTAAACAAATGCAAAACAAAAGAGAAAAAAAAAATAGAGGACCAAAAAAAAAAAAAAAAAAGATGAACAAAAAAAAAAAAAAAGAACAAAAGGACATGTTGACATTACTACAGTGTACCTGTGCCGCTATGAATCTAAAAAGTTAGATCGATTTTTTGTTTGTTAAATTGATAGAAGCAGCCTTACTTTTGTTTAACCTTAATGGTACGTAATATACACTTTATTTAAAGTGATTAGTAAAATTAGATATATACTTCATTTTTTTTTAAAAGGCAAATATTAATGTATTTTTCTATCCTATTCCTGGCTAATGTTATTTAACCAACTTCTTACTAAACTATCGTATGGGTAGACCAAGACAAGCGCTGAAAGATAATTGCTATTGTCTTTCTTTATATATATACAACTTTGATAATTGACTGTAATTATGTCTTCTTTTTTTTTTTTGGTAAAAAACTGAAATAACCAAATAATACAAAGTATATGAAGATAACAAAGGATAACCATGTTGTAAAAAAGTAGCAACCAAATCATAACATTGGACTTCCTGAAAAGAAATAGTTAAATAATAAATCAAGGAAAATGTTTATTCAAAATATGTCCAACAAAAGGTTTCAAAAAAAAAGATTTTAAAAAAAAATGAAGCAGAAGGTTAGCCTGATGGGTGATGGGCTGCTTTCTAAAACAGCCATAAAGGGAAACTTCATTTGGACTTGGAGACCTTCTGTTGTTTTTTTCCCGCTCTTTTTGCTTGCCATGGAACGAAACAAAATTTGGGGGAGTGGAACATTACTTTGGGCTGCAAAGCCCAAAATGAAAAACATAGAGACAACGTACACATGTACAGGTAATGTAGACTAGGTTAGGCCTCAGGCAAACAGTCAGGACTGAAATAATAGTCAAGAGACTAGATCTAGAACAAAGTTTTAAATACAATACATTCAAACTTTGGTTAGAAATAAAAGTTACGATTCAAAATAATAATAGCATTAGATTTCTCAATCGCAGAACAAAAAAATCTCAAAATAAAAATCCGCTTTCCCATAAATGTAAATTTAAACAGAAAAGTAACTCGCTTTTTTTTTTACAATAGATGACCAAGTACTAATGTTTGACTTGACAAAGACGAAGAGGTAGAATAAAAAAAATGAGCCTAACCTTAATCGTTTTGTTCTGAAGACGAAGACCGTTCAGTGTGTTGATCGCTTTCTCAGCATCCTCTGGTCGTTTGTAGTTGACGAACCCGTATCCAAGGCTCTGGCCTGGGGATGGAATCAGAGGGTCTGTATCAGTTCACATGGGTTGTCTATGTAATTGGATCTTACAATTTAACTAGATCTAAATGTTAAACTAGAAATATAACATTAACTTAACTAGCTTCGATGCTTGAATGTCTAGTTTGAAATAACTAGTGAATACGCTATATACGTATATTGATTTTATGTATGTGTGTCACTGTGTACATCGGTCATGTATGTCAAAAATTAATGTTAATTTGGAAAGAATGTCATCGATTTAAATGTGGGGACTAAAGAAAACTGGTAACACAAACAAAATATTACTGGTTTCAAAGATCGCTTGAATAAAACAGTGTAGACGATTAGGTTTGCACTATTCTTTCACTAACTCTCTTCCCACAACATTGCTTTCTACTACATAAGGTACAACTCCATAACGACCTAATTGAATGAGTTCACCTAAAAGCTTTTCACGAAATAACGTTTCAAACAGGAAAGTGCCATTGAAAAACACACCTATTGTAAGAGTGTAGTCGAGAGTACCACTCTTCGGAAGATTTTCAACGACGTCAAATTAATAACAATATAATGTAAGCAAATGCTGGTTTAAACGGCCGCATTACGTACCTAAGTGCATTCACTGGGTAATTGGAAAAACATGTTTTGAGCCCAGGTATGTTAAATATGGAGCACAGACAGAACCGTTTAAGAGTTAACGTCTACCGGCAACCACCCCTTCTCTCACCCGTGTCGCACTAACTGGTGAGTAGCACAAGCTGATGGTGTCTGGGAGTTTACACACAAAGAGAGATCGAAAAGGAGAAACACGTTATGAAATCTACTCCCCTCCCCCGGATCTAAAGAATATCTTAGCCGTGTAGCAATGCTCATGATAACAGCAAGAGTTCAAGTAATCTACATGAAATAGATTTGCTACTCCAATCATTCAGTACAAAGAAACAAAGATGACATCTGTCTTACGAAAAAAAAATATATTTAAGATATTGTAATAACATATAATTGAATCATATCAGAAGTAACTTAGACAAGAAAACGCCTCGAGGCTGAGACCGTTTAGACAGCATATAGAGTTTTAAATAAAATCTTATCTTATATATTACTTACGTTGCTAAAAAAAAAAAAAATTACGTTCTACGCATTTCAAATGTCATTCTAATCATGCATGTTAATCATTGACTTAGTTGGTTTTCCGGCTAATTCAGACGACCCATTCCATTCTCTAATGGCACTAGGGAGGAAGGAGCACTTGTATGAATTTGTTCTAGCGTATGGAATAAGAAATGTGCTTCTATCTTTGTGTCTTTTTGAGTATTTCATTAGGTTTACTTTTTATTCTTCTGTACTGAAGTGTCTCTAAGTTTAGTGATTTTACTTATGGTGTTACTCTAATCAAATTGGAATATTCCTTTGTTATAAATCTCACTGCTCCATTTTGTATTTGTTCTAGTTTCTTTTTGCTTTCTTGAGTTACAGGATGCATATTCTAATATTGGCCTAATTAAATAATTAAAGTTAAATAGCATTTTAGTTGTATATTCATGTTCTTTAATAATCCCTATTGTTTTGATGGATTTTTAAAAATAATTTCATCAATATGGGGATTGATCATTGAACCTAGATATTTTGAGTTTTTAGTCTGTGTAACTGGTTTACCATGAATAAATTAAGTAGTTTTTATTTGTTTTAGTTTTTTGTTGTTTTTTTTGCTACTCTTAATTGCTGCCATTGTTTTGGGTTTAAAGGCATAGGCCTACTCCATTTTGAATTCCATTTCTGTTATTCTTCTAATTCGTTTCGTAAAATTTCAGTATCTTGTGTTGTTTTTATTTTTCTATATATTATTCAACTATCTGCAAATAATTTGACTGTTGTTTCTGAACTAATCTAATTTGGTAGATCATTTATGTTAATTAGAAACAGTAGTGGTCTTAAGACTGTTCCTTGAGGTACACCTGAGTTTACTGTTATTGGTGTTGATTTGGAGCCATATATTACTACAGTTTGTTTTCTTCCTATTAGAAAATCCTGAATCCATTGATGTAGTGAACCATTAATGCCCAAAGTATTGTATTACTTTAGAGATCAAGATCAAATATCTCGCTGCATGTAGATAGAAGGTTTATGTTTGATTTTCGTTTATTTAATAGAAATGTGATAGGTAATTAATAATATATCATCTAGAGTTCATTTTTTTAAAACAAAGTTTATTAAAAATACCAGATTCATTTTGTGCATAAATATAAAAAAAAAAAACACTTCTACACAAATACTAACTACTTAGTTTATTTCAATAAACAAAAAAGAAAAATAAAGTCCGAAAGATAATGAAAGGATAAACAACTAAAGAATTTTGGAGCTTTTTGTCATATCTATCGCCAAAATGTGGCTTAATCAGAAAAGATATTCTTCTTAGCATTGAGTCTGCTACAGCTTCCCAATTGAGAATTGAAAAAAGAAACTAGCTTTTATTCGGTGCCTTTGTTTATTTTTTTATCCATATGCTTTAGTTATTGTAGATGTATTTTCGTTAAGTTATTTTTACACCATAAACCTATTACACAAAGACAACGAGAGACTGTGTCCAGACATTTCTGTACTGTATAATCTTTCAAATTCAAGTCTACAATACGCCCTTGATAAGCTTCCGCTGTTGAAGATACTTCAGTGACAATGTCAGCCCCATAAATACTAGTTGTGAGAAAGAGTGTGCTGTTGAGGCGCATGTCGAGTTGGCTGCAATCTTTATTACAGCCCCTTACTGATCCAATCGACTAAGCGGGAAATTGTTGATGAGAGTAGTTCACGACAACCTCGAGACTACTGAATGAGTTTACAAATTCTTTGCCAGGATTCTCGACCACAGTTTGCAAGACGTTTAAATAACACAGATTACATTATCTGAAAACCTTCACCTGCTTGGTCTTCATAAATCTTCCAGGAAATGGAGAAAATTCGCATGGAGGTGTTTGATAAACATTGAAATAGAAGTAGATGTAGGCCTTAACCTAAATCATTTTAACGACTGTGGGAGTGTATGTGTTTGTGCATGCGAAAGAATATGTGTGAATGGGCATGTGTGCTTGCGAAAATTAGAGTCAGAGAAAGAAAGAGGTAGGAAGAGAATTAGGGTATTTATTAGTTGTTATTATTATTTTGTACTATATACCTCTTAAAGAATCACTTTAATCTTCACATGTAGTAGATAACTTACAGCGAAAGACAAAAGAAAAAAAAATACAAAAAGAAAATATACTAACATGTTAAATAAGTTTGAGAACAGTGTAACAATGAAAGGTTAAATTATTACTAAAAAGAAATAGCCATAGATCTATGTAAACAAATGATACAAGGAAACATAACCTATCGAATGTAGCTGTATAGACATTACATCTAAAAACGACAGCTATAGTTATCAAACACATCTTCAAAATCGCCCTTTCACACTTCTAAATCAAACGGTACAATAGGTTATCCCTTTAGTCACTCAACACTCAAGGAACCCTTGAAAATGTTCGTTTCGACCAACCTCATTCCTAATATCTTAAAAATATATGCAAATCAAAAAATGCCTTTTTGATAAGTGTTTTCTCTTTCTGCCAGCATTCATTTCTTTAAAGAAGATCCTTAACTAGTCCAGCCAATACACGGGCTTAGAAAGTTGGTCTAAGGCTTACTTTACATTGTAAAGTGTAGTGTAGATCATGACATTTTAAGAATACAGTGCTTAACTAAAAAGTAAAAACCATGTCTACACTCTTAAAAAGTCAGTATTTATGCCAATGACCGTGAAGTGTGTTAAAATACATTTTCATAAAAGATGACTAACAATATCCATAAATAAAAGACATGAGAAATAAATAAAGAAAGTAAGAAAAAAAAAAAAGAGATGGTGAAAGCATGAATACACATAACAGACACATAAGCACTGTAGTGTGAGATGTGCTTATATTAATCTCGCCCTCCAGACTAATGTTAAAAAAAAAATACAACCAAATCTGACTTTCACATTACAGAAAAAGAAAAAAAAATACAGCCACACGGTGAAACGCAGGAAATTCATTTTTTAAGGACGTATCCTGCTGATACCCACTCCTCTAGGGTATTTTCTGATTAGCCTTCGAACTCACACGCGGCTTCCCATTTCTCCCCTACCCTTCAAGTAATGTTTTCTGTGGTATGGCTGGTAGTGGAGACAAAGAAGAAGAAGAAAAAAAAAACTATGGGAGTAGGTGAGCTACCGCAAATAGAAAACGCGGAGGCCGAGGCCGTTCACCGGAATTAAAACATAAGCAAGAAGAAAACTGCGGGCAAACATTCGTGATTTAGGGCCGTAAAATTATAGGCATGGAATGCTGGAATCGATGAGAGAAAGGAAACTTGGGTGAGTTGCACGTGCAGCATGGGGTGCTGTAGGTGGCGCGTGAGTTACACATTAAGAAATGGACTACACAGTTTTCAATCTGGTCCACTTTTGCCAAGTGTTAAAACGGAGGCACAGAACAACTTAACGTTAACAGCTGCTGCTGAACGTCAATCTTTCTTTCGTGTCAGTTGGCCCGTTACTAACCTGGTTTTTATTCAGTCCCCCTACCCCCCCAACACAATACCGCTTCGAAACCTCCCCCCAACCCAATTCTATTTCAAACATTAGTGAGATTATTGTCCCGCACGCGTCGTGGCACACGCCACCGGTGCAAAGGACTCGCCTCTACCCAGGACTTTTTTTTTAATCCGCGCCTTACTCACATTTCTGCCTTTAAGGCCTCACGCTCCCCCCCCCCTCCTTTTAACGACTACACAGTCTAACTAAAAAGCCGTGTAGGAGTCGGTCCTAACATAAAGAGATCCGGGACAGACACAGTCTATCCGCACTCAAATGTATTCCTTTTTTTCAAATATGATTAGTTTCACACATTGTGAACCAAAACAAAAAAAAAGCCCTACCCTTCCCATTTGTTAGACATTACTATTTGATGAACTGTTTGCTACCTTTGACAAAAAAAAAAAAAAAGGCCAGCTGCACAATAGCTAGTTTTGTTTGTTTTTTTAATTCGTGTTCCTCACGTTCCTGAATTAATATTCGTCGGGTATATTTTAAAGGGAAAAGGGGACGGGGCCTTTTTTTTTTAAGCAAGGACAAAATCAATAAAAACCGAGCGGCTACAACAACAGCCGGCGACACAATGAGTTGAAACATGTGTTCTAATAGAACCACAATACAATACTGGAAATGGAGTATTTGTCATAAGCCCACATCCATAGTAAAAATGTGTTACTATTATATGTAAAATTAAGAGAATGTTCAGAAAAGCTTTTCCTCTAGATTCAAATAATGCTCAATTAGATGAAACAGAAAATGTTTCTTTTATTATCATCATTATCACTTATCCTATGTGATATGCAGATAGAAAAGATATGAAATAATCTAAATCTTGATAGTGGTATAGGCTTAGGTGTGCAACAATTTCCGTAGCAGTGGCCTGAGAGAGCCAGCACAACGAATCGCCTTGAAAATTGAATAGTTAAACTAATTGTAATCAGTGAATGGGTTCATAAAGTTCCATTAATAAGGTATCATCTCCGGTTACGTTATTCTGTGTATTTCCTACATCTCAATATAAATCTTAGGTTCAATTTAGGATTAAATAGATTGCAGATTAGGTCACAATTATCGTTAACTACAGTGAATTAGTCAACTTCAAACTATTTAGTAATACTAGGTTTAAATTGGTATAAAAGTGATTTTAGTATTTATACAAATACATTAGAGGATAGTTTTCGGAGGATTAAAAGGGCGATATTGTTCTTGTGCCGTCTGTCCCTGTCTGTCACTCAGTTCTATACTAAGAAGCAGTATTAAATATCTCTTCCCCTTTATACACAATTAACAATTGTTACATTATAAAGAGTCCACATTGTGAGTTGTAGTATTTGAAGTTACTGGGAGATAAACCTCAATTATTTACTGGATTTAATATTCATTCAATAGTTGTTTGTTCAGAAAGGTGTATAGTATTGTGATATGCGAAGTCTGTCTATGGTGGACGAGATTTAAACTAAATAAGAATGAGACGTGATATATACTTACCAGTTGGCTTATCCCTAATCAGTTTGCAGCTCTCCAATTCTCCTATACTGGAGAAGAGAGACCGTATTTCATCCTGAGACATGGTCTGTGGCAGGTAGTTTACAATCAAATTGGTTTTACTGACACCATCGTCAGAATGTGACGGGGAAGTTGTTCCCCCGTTCTGTGTGATGCCAGATGACTGGTCCATCATGGCATGGTCTCCAAGTGTGATCTGGAAAATCAAAAACAAAGATATCCCTCAATAGTATCATGGAGAATTTCGAGTATTTATTATACCAGGGAAAAGAAGAGGAGAGTTATGTAATCGAAAGACAAAGTTATAAAACTCCAAATAAATGAAGGCAACGTTAACAATGATATATTAAAGTATTAATAAAAGTTAACAATAATTCAACGATTTATTAAAGTGCCTTAGAAATTCAGGATGTTCAAAAAACATCCATTGCAAAGCAAGTATTTATAATCTATAATTATATCATACATAAGCTAACCATTTATATGTATATTAAATTTGTTTTACAAAAATTCTCTAGTGTTAATGTACAAATAACAAGTTAGTGTTAAAATAACAAGTAAAGATAACAGACAAAAAAGTAGACCTACATTAGCGAGAACCTTCAAAGGGACCAAACAAACAAAAGGGTGAGAAAGTAGAGTAATACAAATAATTTTGTTTCCCCGAATCTAGTGATGCCTGAATAAAGCTAGGTCACTCTTTAAATTGATTTTATCACATCTATATTTTATCTTGAATGAACTATTTCAAATGAGTGGTTAAAGTCTCCGCTTTATAGATCCTTAGACTAAATAGAATCATTACGTGTTAAATAACACTGCCTCAATACGCTTTTCTTTCAGTGTAATCACATTTAACGTAATCACTTAATACTAACATGTCGTAAGCGTTCTAAATAAAAGAATTTATATTTAATATAATACAATAGTGAACCGAAAGGGTTATAAGAATGTAATGCTGTCTTTTATCCAAAGCACTAATAACTAACATGAACATATTACACCAAAAGCTATAATCAAAGGTTTAAAAAAAAATATTACTACGGAAAAATAGGAGAGAATAAAAACGACTAAAAAGCAAGCCGGCCATTGAAAACCAAACTTAGGAGTACGAAAAATTAAATAAACATAAAAAAGCACGAAACCTCAGTGGCCTAAGTAAGAAAAGGAGTTGTTTTTTTTGTAGAAAGTCATTGTGGCTAAAATAGAAACAGTGGTCATAAGAAGAGATGCTAGACTCTATCAAAGATAGGGGGTAGCTAACAGAGTGGCTGGGCTGGAAGATGGCAGGAGGGGGGTCAACTTACCATGACAGGAGCACACAACGGGTAACTATTTTGACTGCAGCTTTGGGCCATACCACTGCAGCTGTTGGGGAGGGTGAAGTATGGTAGTCCTTTGTTCTGCACTGCCACTATATCACACGGTTTGAATATCAAGTTACCACAGTTAGAAGAAGTAGAAGCGGTTATCACCACTGAAGCATAAAAGGGATACAAATAGAACTATATGAAAACATTGAAGCCATGGTTATCTCACAACTTGTGAGTACATACCTGCATTTAGATTAATTGCTTATATTTCTTTATAATCCAAACAACAAAACACAAGATAAACTAAAACCGAAGGCTCGAGAAGAAAGTAAAAAAATCCAAACTTTTAAAGCTTTCTTTTAGTTTCGTTCCCTCTCTTTTCTCCTCTCTCTCTCTCTCTCTTCTATGTATTCTAGTATCTTCGTTTAAAAGGAACACAAAACAAAAAGTTCTATCCCAGTCGGCAGCACGCGATGCACGGCAGATGTGGGTGCTGCTCACGCTGTATTGAATGGATCGCCTTACTGCATGACCTCAACATAAATAGCATTAGGCCGGAGCGGCCGTAAATTAATCCTGCTTTCTCAACAACCAATCAGATGCAAGCGGTACGGCTGTCAATAACGGCCCGTGGTGTCAGCATCTGGCGCCAATGGCGAGCCAAACACCCAAGCTCTCGTCGTGTTCAGAGAGGGAGACCAAAAAATGAGTGAGAGGGGATCTCCAAATATTCAGTTGTGCTCACTAATTTTTCGCCTGTAGCCTATTAATTCTTTCCTCAACGGCTTTGTTTTCTTTTAATATTATTATTTTGTGCTACCCAAAGTAAACATAATGGACATGAATAATTCAATTTCCTTTAATAGCGCATTGTTAGCAGACCAATCTCATTTATATATTGTCACTAAAACAATGGTCATGGAACTCTGTTACCTCTTACCCCTAAAATATATTCAATTATAGCGTTTTTCCAATTTTTTCCCTGGGTTAGATTTCGGGGAAATAAATATAGTTCACTGTTCAAACAATGACATCACAGTGTATTTTTAACGTAATAACACTTGGTACAGAAAGAAAGAGCAACTTGAGCTAACGACAACTAACTGGCGGAAAATGTTTTTCATTTAACAATGTAAGGGTCACTATTTTACACACCTAACGAAATAGTCGCCGTTTAGTCCAAATCCTTTGACAACAACTTGAAAAATCTTGATCGCATCAAACATCCCAGCACAAATTATAAATGTTTTATAACTACTGCCTGGTAATAGATTAGAAAAGTAATTCTCAGTTGTTGTTGCTAAGTAGAGATGACAATGCTGCATGGGGTGTCATGGGCACCTCCGAAAGCTTTACAAAGTAGAAGTCAAACACGAAATTTTTTTATTTAACTATTAAGCGTCCCCTATAACTTAGTCGCGCAGAGGGTGCCTTTTAGGGTGGTGAACAAAAGCGACCGCCAAGCGCGTGAGAGGGTCCCGCGATATTTAAATATAACCATCATGATCAGCTCATCCTGCATATAAGGGGGGCTTCCGCCACGCCTTCTGCATCGTGCCAATAACCATATTTAGTCTGAACTACGGAGCGGTTGAATAACTCAAGAACAGTTCTCCTAAACAAGGTCTTGTTACTCAATATTGTTGAAGCTTCTCTGGCAATTACCAATTACCATGAAAGCTTTAAGTATATTATTTTGGGTTAGATTAGACCCCTGCATACGTCAAAAGGCCCCACATACTGCAAAAGCCGCTTATGTACTGTGAAAATACCAAGCTTTCTCACACAAAATGCAATTTTTTTTATCGTAAGTCTTTTTTTAATCCTGATTTATTGAAAGTGACAATTAGAATACAAATGTAACTTTTTTTTAAAAAAAACGAACTTCTTAAGTGTAATAGAAAGCTAATGAACGTTTTGATGAAGTAAAACAAAGACCCAAAGAGAGCTTTTTTTTTAAATTTAAATATAAAGAACAATATTAAAAAGCTGGTAAGCCTTATGGGATAAACTACCTCTACAAATAAACATTAAAAACAAACTAAAAAATAACCATTAATCGAATCATATATCTGGAACCACTTCACGGCATTTGTAGACGGATTCATTAAAACGGTATATACAATATGTAACAATAAGATATTGTGATGTGGTGTTAAAATTAGACTTTCACTTCACATCCCAACTTTAGACTATTCACTGATAATTAACAACAAAAAACAAAAAAATACTTTAAAAAAAAAAAGCATATATTAAATGTAGGCCTAATTGTATCAATTACTTTGGATCAATCATGTAATTAAACTTGTAACAAATCTAGACAAACAATAATAAATCTGCGCGATTAGAAATATTTTATTTATTTTTACCAATTGTTTTTGTTTTGTGCAATTTTATGCTTTTAGCTTTTTCAATGCGCTTTGATCCTTCCACTGTGTGAACCAGTTGAGAAAAAGGATGCGGAGGGAGATATCTGTGTAAGTGTTTAACTGTTACCGTGATCGCTTTTTAAATATATATAAAAAAAAAACTAGTTGACAAACTCAAGTCCCCTTAAGGGGACTAATTTAACTTATGCCACCACATCTGTCCCTTGTTCGATACCAAACAATATTTTTTTTTGTAATGATTCTTGTTTGTCAGGTACAAGAAATAATTGTGCGAAATCTAAACCTGATCCGAGATTGGGTTTCGGAGAAATAACGTGTACAAACGTTTTACCAGACAGACAGACATCAAGAGTTGTGAAAATAAGACCTTTATTTTTAAATAACTGCTAGCAGTAATTACATGTAAGTACTAAAGATAAATTGCGTTATATTATTTCCTAAAAATATTTCACACAAAAATTTAAAAAACGCAGATCAACACAAACTGCCTATTATATCTAGTGGTTTTTTTTTTGTATGTGCTTTAAAAATGCATAGACCGTTTTTAAAACAAAAGTGCAAGCTTTCGTAAGTATAACTAACTATATGTAAGTAAATCACGTTCCTACAAGCACATTATTATTATTATTATTATGTATAACTTATATAGCAGCTGATCGTTAGGCCATGTCAACCCTTTTATTTGTGTTATTTTGCATCCACCCGATATCACGTTGAGCGGTCCGAATTTTAACGCCTCTTACATACAATGGCCGGCGAATTATAGTAGACTTTATAAGTGTTATACCGTTACTTTGCTCCTTCAATACAAATATTAGATAAGGATGGCCCTTCAAAAATTTGTGTTTACTTCTCCTTACAAAAACAATCTTATTTAGCCTGTCGATTGCATCCGATAAAAAAAAAAACACCTGTGAAACAGTGTAGGAGAAATCTATCGTCCTATCCCATCACAATTTAGACCCGGCACACACATCATAGGCCCAATAGTCGTAGCCATAACTGCATGGAATCCCACCATAGATAGTCAAATGTCTTTGCCCCGTCAGTTATCACCCTTCAAGATCAAATACGTATCATCTATTTTATACAAAAGAACAATGAAAGAGAAAAAAAAAGCTAACCCAAAATCCTCCAACATTCCCAGCAATGTCATTTCGTTCGTTCGTCGGTAAGATCTAGATTCTAGATCAAGCGTATCTACTGACACCCCTTTTACATACTCAAGCTTCTTTGAGATAAGGTTAAAATACAGTTGAGTAGCTCTCTCCTGTCATCTCCTTCCCTTTGTATACAAATTTTAAAAAAGCATCCACCACCACCACCCCAACCAACGCACATATAGCTATATACAAACTTATATAATTCTTTTGGATCCTTAATTATAGGTCTAGAGTCTAGATGTAGATATAGTCAACATAGACTTTCCTTTTCACACTTTTAGTCCACACATACATATAATTACTGTGTAAATTTTTTTTTATGTGTAGTAAATATTGGAGAATGGATAGGCCAAGGCTTTGGATTATATACATTCTGTAAAGAATTATGGTCAAGAGTTGATGTACCACTGTTTACATAAGAGAGTAATATATTGGTACATGTGTACATTTGCACACTAGCGCGATAGTGCAACACCGTTTGCGCAAACGTAATAAACGTAGTTCCTAATAGGTCTTCCGTCATAAACATTTGTTAATAGCAATGTAGTAATTTTACAGATAGAGGGATGTTACAGAAGACAATCTCTTTGATTCTTTCCCATATATTTCATCCCGTTGATCGTGTACAATTGATATATATATATATAATTAAAAGGGGATGGGGGGTGCTTTTTACTTGACCAAAAGTAGACGTAGCCGTTCTTTAGAGCTGGATACGAGTGTGAACTCAAACATTTTAATAGCCTTTTTGTTTTTCTATTTAAATGTAGGCAGTCAGAGCGCACAATTCAATAGCGACTATTTCTTCACGGGGTCTCTAAAACACTTTCCAAGTGCATTTCCAACTATTTAAGAAAAACTAATTTTTTTTTTTTGACTGAGGTAAAGGTTTGTATAATTTTTGTATTTCCAATTATCTACATTTCAATTTGAGAAATGTAAAAAATGAATGTATACATTCTTTATAATGTACCGAAAGATATAGATAAGATAGTGTACCAGTAGAAAGAGACCGAAATTCATCCAGGACACAGAAATCTGTAACATGTTCCTAACATTTGTTGGTCTTATATTTGTATCGGTTATAAACATATTTTCTTAATAGAAAATTATTTGATAAATTAAAATTCGATCAAAGGCACCGTCAGATACATGCAATATCTTTCACATGTACAAATGATAACATGCTAACTGTACATCTTTTATTAATGATAAATGTATATGCTAATTTAGCCAAGATATTTCAAATGCACGGGACGCAAATCATTTTCTTTTACGATATATATTTCTTTACATAATTATTGAACACTTTAAAAAGGATTTTTAAAAGTAAAGTTTCCATTTCAGACCTTGTGGTCTATAGGGCAGATAATGTCACCTGTTTCTGTGGCTTACGGTTAACGAGGGTGTCAACCGTTAAAAATGATGCAATCCACTATTATACAGTAGGATGGGCCTACGCGATTTAGATCGTACCATTATACACCATTTATAGGGAAGAGGTTAGTACCAAGAAACCTTTGTATATCTAAACAAACTATTTTTTAAAAAATTAGCCTGACAAGTGCGATTCTAAGCAAAGCAGATGTCCGCCCAATATATCATAACGAATATACAAAGAACGAAAGTTGTCCAAAGGCACCATAAGATGTTTGGGAAAACATTAAGCTATGAGTCGATACCACGAGTAGTATTCAATATTTTACTCCATTTGAATGCTGGCGTGTGAAACTGAAATTCTCAAATCTGAAAGCCATGGATATACAAATAAACAGTTGCGGTTGTGCATTATGCCTGTATAAATCTATTTCCGTACAAGAACAAGTGGTTTACTTTCCCAACCTGACCATCGGAATTAGGAAAGTCTGGGAAATAAAGAGCTTAAATACGGTTTCTTCTTCCTCCGAAACGTGGACGTCCAAGTGAAGGTTTGGCCTGAACGTGTACTTTAACAACAACGGGACATAACGAACCGTCCATCACTATGCTATGATAGATAGATACATCCCAACCACAGGAAAGGCAGTATTCGCAAAGGATAAAGCCACCTGATATACACAAATTGAGTATTACGATTAAAGATGACATTTTTTTCTGTGACGCCAAAACATTACCTTCCCTAAGTGCTTCGACACTAAGCTAAAATTAATCCTTTATATTAATTATTATTTTTAACTCAATGGGTCTTTGTAAGGAATACTCTAGAGGTTCGTGAAACACGTGGATTAACTTAGGACTAATCAATCATTGTCTTTAGTTGCACGTAGGTTATTTTAATTGTTGGCGCCCTAAAAAGTTTTTACATTTTTAGATACCGAGAACACCAACCATGCGATTCTCAGCAGCTCACTAAAGTTAGCAGTGTGTATGAAACGTTTTTAATGGTATAAGAATCTATATATAGATCTACAGATATTTTAAATGTGAGAAACAATTCTAGAAATACAACTAAATAAATTTGACTACCAGCTTAAAAACAGTATGAAGCGCTCAGTATTTTAAAAGGAAAGCAAAAAGTATCTAGATCTGGATCTTGGCAGAATGCATGTAGGTACATTGCATTTAGGCTCAGATCTATAGAACTAGACTAGGGTATGTGTTACATTGGATTCTGTCGTTCTAGATCTAGCTCTACGAGTACACACACAGCGAAAAGAAACTTTAAAATCTACGAAGTAGATTCTAGAGCTTTGGACTGGGGTGTAAGCTTCTCCATTCAAAACATCTAGTCTCTAGATCTACATCTAAATACTAGACAGAGCCTGTCTGACACTGATCTGCTATCTATAGACCTTTCTAATCTGTATCTAGATCTAGACTAGAACGAGGTCAAGCATTCGCGTGATCCTAAACATTCGGATAAGACATAGTCTAGATCTATTTCTCTATCTTACTAGATCTAGATGATACATCAAAAATACTGATTTTGAACTAGAAAATAGACTCTAGACCTCCTCTAGATCTATTATAGTCTAAGACTAATGGTTTTACGCACCTGCTGGTGTCTAGACAGTAAACTGGATTTAGATAGAAGTCTAGTCTAGATCTATAGATACCTAGAGTCTAGACTAGTCTAGATCCATTGATATGCAATGGAGTGGAAACGCATATTAGAT
Source organism: Biomphalaria straminea (assembly GCA_021533235.1). Taxonomy (NCBI): domain Eukaryota; kingdom Metazoa; phylum Mollusca; class Gastropoda; family Planorbidae; genus Biomphalaria; species Biomphalaria straminea. The sequence continues at coordinate 32,621,708 of JADKLZ010000130.1, read as the reverse complement.
AGACAATTAGTTCAATAGTCCAACACACCAACTCATGCAGAAAACATGTTATAAACAATCAATTCACAGTTGCAATAATGGTATAATAAAGTTACATTGAAACTAATACATTTAGAAATTCCAAATCTAGGTCTATTAATAATGAAAGTAATTAAACACAAGTCAAGTGACAGGAAAAGTTCAGCTTAGACTAATTTATAGGAAAAGACATAGACTCATAGACTAGATCATCTATATTATTATAGAATATTATATAATTATATAGAATAATAATCTAGATCTATTTGTAAGACTAAACTAACTAAACTCTTCTAATTTTAAGTAAGAGTAAAATTTGATTACATATATTAATTTTTATAGTTTTTAGACTTAGAGTAGGTTAGAGTCTAACTTAGACTGACTATAGAGTAGAGTATAGACATTCAGATTGAGATTACGATAGACTCAGACTGTAGAGTGTAGTAGTCAGTGTTGTGTCTGTAGACGTAAAAAGCCTAGTAAAACCACTAAAGGTATGATTGCATGGTACATCTATGATCTAGATCTACAATATATTAACATATGAATATATCTAGAGTAGATAAGTAGATCTAGATTTAGCCTATCTAATTCTAATCAAACTCAACACCTACGGTAGATGTGTTTCAAATAGATCTAGACTCTAGATCCATATATTAGTTTTAACTTCTGCTTATAGATCTACTCAATTCAGACATAATAACATCTTCTAAATGGAGACAATGCGACGATGGCGGCAATATCGATTATTGGAATATCGTTTCCAGGGTATTGTTGGGAAAGATTTCATTGACTAATTAGATCAAGATCTATATATTTACTTTTCTTAAAAATGTGTTTATATTTTTAAAAGTAAAAAACGAGACACTACAAATAAAATTATTATTTTTCTTCTCTTTTCTTGTTAGATTTTCTCTCTGACTATATCTATTGTAGATCTAGATCTATAATATAGATCTACTCCAAATAAAAAAAATCCACTCTAGTCTCTACTACTCTAGTTTAGTAACAGACCTTTTAAAAGGTAAACAAAACAAACAAACCAAACAAAAGGGAAAATGTTTAAAAACATCTACTGGAATATTGAATCTATAGAATAAAGCATAATATTTAATTTAGATGCTAATTTATCATACTTATTGTCAGAGAAACAAAAAATCATCACAGACGTCACGTCGGTATTAGTAGATCTATATATCGTGTTCGATTCTGTCTTGCTATTTATCCTTTTAGTGATGAGATCGTATCTGCCCAAAATATTTATGACGTCATTGATCATGTCTGCCGTCTAGCCTTATCAAGGGAGGTGCACATTTTTAGATTATTACATAATAGAGTCCAAATAATTATTTTCGTGAAAACAAATTTTATTTGGCTTTCATAATAATACACGATCTATCATATTTTAACGAATGCTCAATATATCAAAATTAAAAATGCACATTTTTTCTAAAGAATACTATTCCTAATGTATACAAATGACTTCAATAATTAGGTCTAGCAAAGCATTGTTTACGCTCTCCTTATTCCCAGACTACTTCAGTGGGCCTACTTGTGATGGCATTCAGGCCCAGTCGTAATTCTATTTTTAGTTTATTATTAAATTATTTTGTTTTAGACCAAAACGTATATATATGCAATCAATTTAATTAAAAACAATACTATTTATACCACTGCTTACTATCGACACTATTAATAGCTATTTATCTCAAAATTGCAAAAGTATCTACATAGATAATAGATTAGACTTAAACAGACTAGATCTAGATATTGGACAGCAACCCGTTTTCAAAAATATAATAGACGAGTGTTAGTCCAAAACTTTGTAGGTTGGCCAGGAAAAAGAGAGGTATTTATGTGCAAACTCCTTTCGCATTTTACATTGGCATGTAGGCCTACAGCGTATTTGTGCGGTCTAAAAACAAGTTTATCTATACATATATTTTCGAGTATCTTAAAATAACAACTTATCTTATATGTTACACGCATGAATTAAATGAATGCATTTGGTCTGAACAGGGGCGGACTGGCTATATGGGCAACCGGGCAAATGCCCGGTGGGCCGGTACCAAATGGGCCGGTCAGGCCGCGACCAAAGAAAAAAAATTTCAATACAGACAACTTTAAAAAAAAAAAAAAGTGACAGCAGTAAGAAACAAAGGCCCGAACACGTTTTCTTTTCTTTTTTTTTATTTTATTATTATTACAATTACTTTAGTTTGAAATTCGACTAGAATAAAAAACAATACGCTATAGGGGGGCTACACTGTACGTATTATCATTTGCAAAACGTTAGACCAAACTTTCTGCGCAAGCGGCATGGACTTCAACACTGCTTTGATGTCTCCGAGGTTGTGTTTGGCCTCATCATTTTGCTGGTCGGCATGGACCTTTGATATATGGAACTCCCATTTTTTTGCTCCTTTCCTCCCCCGTCTTTTGATGGTTCCATTGAAAGTTAACGACAAAGGGGGATGAGATAGGTTAAGTTAGAAAGCATTGATATAACGAACCAAAAAAAAAAAAATAAAAATAAGGCGCGACAATTAGCTCTTTAACAATACTTAATAGAGATTCACAATAACACATGCACACAGTGTCGCACAGCCGCGAAATTGAAAGCCACCCAACTTTTTCACAGCTCAATTTGTGTATAAAAGTTCTACTTTCTGCGATTTGAATAGAAAAGTAAGGTTCTTTTTGCTTATTTTTAATAACATAGATTATAGATCTAAAAATAGTAAAAAATACTACACTTGAGGGTTACAAAAAAAAATATTTAATTAAAAAATAAATCTAGATCTAAATCAATTCGTTACACCATAATAATTAATGGCAAACTTATGCTTAATATAAAGTCATTAATGATGAAAATTATTACAATAATTACAAAAATTTATATAGCGCTGTCACATCCGATATTAAATGAAAGGAGACTTAGATTTATAAATAATGGTTCATGATATATTCATTCATATTCAAATTATACAATTCTACGAATGCAGACATACAGTTTTCGATGCATTATACAACTTTATATATTTTGTAGAGATTTAGACTTAGGCCTACACCTATCATATAACATATGGTCGTAGCCGGGATGGGAGGAGTTCAAACCATCACATGCCTCAGACCTCATTGTCTGAAAGGGAAACTTTGTTTACTGCCCCAGTGCAGCCAACTTAAAAAACTACAGTCACCAAATTTCATGAGCGTAGCCAAATTGGGTTTTGTGGTTTCCCTCCCCCTTACAATACAAAAACTAAATCATTTTACCATTTTCTACCAATCGCTGGACTCAAGTGAATAGCAGATTTGGTTTTTGAATTTTTTTAGTGGAAGAGTAGCAGTCTAATAGCACTGTTGATATCTCAGAATATGCATTTTTTAAAGCTTAAAATAACGGAAATTGTGCTAGGCTCCGGGGCTTCGCCCCGTGCCCCTCCGGCAGTTCCTCGGACTCCCTAGCCGTCTCTTGGCGGTGTGTACTGTCTAGAGCAGTGATGCTCGAAATACGGCCCGCGGGTCAGATTCGGCCCACTACGTGGTTCCATTCGGCCCGCGAAAACGTCGGCACAAAGTGTAAATACTACTTCCAAACGAAAAAAAAGGTTGAAAAAATGTATCGTATCTGTACCTAGTTTTGGGCCCTCATTTCTCTGGTGGATTGGTATCATGATCTTTAACATTTGTGTCTTTGTGAATTGGAACTCTGAATTAGGGACCTGCGAATATTCGATATTCGATTCGAATTTCGAATATTAAAAGAATATTCGAATTCGATTCGAAATTATTTTAAATTTTCGAATGTTCGAATATTTTCAAAAAAAGTAATGCTTTTTTTTGTGGATAATTCAAGCTCGGTTTTGGTGTGCAACTTTCAATCAATGCTGCTTTAGATGCTCAAAAAATCATTCAGAACCTAATCAGTCATGTTCACAGGATTGCTGGCTTTTTTTCATTCATCAACTGTTGGTCAAACTATGTTGTCCAAATATCAAACTGATCAAGGAATGAAGGAATCAAAGCCTCCTTTAGATGTTATTACTAGATTCAATAGTACATATTATTTGCTGGAATGGATTGACCAAAACTCTGTTCCTGTCTCTCTTGCACTTGTAGAATGTGGTGTTAAAAAGAAATGTGCAAGAAATCCACCAAAACTATTAACACAAACTTTACAAGATACTCTGAAAGCTTCTCTTCCAATTCTAAGACCAACAGCAGAAGCAACAACAGTTTTGAGTGCTGATTCCAATGTCAGCATAAGTTTGATCTATCCTTGCATTTTTACATTGAAGGAAGAGTTAGTGTCCAAATCACCAACAGGTCTCCAACAATTTCGAGATAAGCTATTGAAACAACTTGGAGCAAGATTTGATTTGACAATGGATCATCTCCTGGCAGCCACATTCATTGATCCAAGATTTAAACACTACTTATTTTCAGAAGCTGAAACTAAAAAAGCTGTCTTATTTGTAGAGACAATATTGGCTAACTCTGACGGAAGCAAAATTGGCAAAAATTCTGATGAATTGCCACGTGAAAGTCTTGTTCAAGACAGGAATAGGGGAAGCCTTATGGATTCAATGTTCAAGAAAGTGCATGATGCTCAAGGAGATACCAGAATCAACAAAATTTCCACCATTTCTGAGCAAATTAAGGATGAAGTCAGTTTGTATTCGAAGCAAGCACTTGTAAATCGAAACATTTTAAAAGTATTAATATTTTTCCACTTTTGGCCAGAGCAGCTAGGAATTTGCTTGTAATTCAGGCAAAAAATTGTTCATAAGAAAGAGTTAATTCAGTAGGAGGACAAATTATTACTGACCATCGTCACAATCTCTCGGAAAATAATGCTGAAACTTTGATTTGGGCCAAAATAAATAAAGATCTACTTTTTTAAAACGCGAGGGCGCGGTGGTTGAGCGGTAAAGCGTTTGGCTTCCGTACTGGAGGTCCCGGGTTCGAATCCTGGTGAAGACTGAGATTTTTATTTCGGGATTTTCGGGCGCCCTTGAGTCTACCCAGCTCTAACGGGTACCTGACATTAGTTGGGGAAAAGTAAAGGCGGTTGGTCGTTGTGCTGGCCACATGACACCCTCGTTAACCGTAGGCCACAGAATCAGATGACCTTTACATCATCTGCCCTATAGACCACAAGGTCTGAAAGGGGGAACTTTTTTTTTAAAACGCCTGCTTTGCAATTTAATTATTGCTAACATTTTAATGTGTTTCAGTATAAATAAACATAATATAATAAAAATTTTGAAGTTCAAGTTTTATTTTACACTTCTTGGTTGTCAATTTTTTTCAAGAATATTCGATTCGAATTCGATTCGAAATTCGAATATTTTCTGATATTCGATTCGATATTCGATTCGAAAAAAATTTCCTGATTCGCAGGTCCCTACTCTGAATGTAGAATCTACCAGGAAACCTATCTTTACTCTTTTTTTGTTGTTGTTGTTGTTGTTGAACATGATAATAAAACAACACATTAATTTTTATAAAGAAAGAATGGTTGTCTAATAAAACAACATTAAAACAGTATTATAAAATAAATATAGCGTCGTTCTTAGTTTTTGTCGCGAATAGAAAAATTGTCAAACTAAGCCTATAGGGAGGATCCATGGAATTTATTTTACCAAAAGAGTCCGCAAAATTAGTCGTTGTTAGAACTACTTACATTGTTGCATATATTGTAAGTAGAGAAATGTGGTTATTTTCTGACGCGTAAAAATATATAACTGTCTAAAAACCTATTAATTAAGTATTTAACCCATATGTTTTTACCTAAATAGTTTCAGAACAATTTCAATTTGTTTTTGTAACTTTTCGGTCATGTGGCCCGCAAGACGCAAGATATAGTGTGGTAAACCCTCCCCCCCCAAAAAAAAAATATATATGACATGCCATTTGTGGGCCGGTTTATATGGTAATGCCCGTGCCGATTTTGATACCCAGTCCGCCCCTGGGTCTGAATAGTCTAATGCACTTCGTTATCAATTGCCTCAAATTTGTGACGCACTCGATGAATTAGCTTAAGAGACTAATGATGCGATAATTAAAAATGAAGGAGAAACACCGTATGAAACATTGAAGCAATACAAATTCTTCATGCTCTTCCAAGTCAAATTTGTGAGTAAAAAAACTGCTAAGTTAAGCAATGAATTCGTACAATTTGATGACTTGGATAAAGAAACTGAGAGTTGATGGGTTTGTTCATATTCTTGCTACAGCAAAGTAGTTAGCTAAAAGCAAGAAGTTGTAGCAATCTTTCCAACCAAACGTCTTCCTTTTTATCACTAATTTTACCCTTTTTTTTGTGTGCATACATTTCTCCTTGGCGCAAAACTTGCTTTTGTAGACATTGTATAAATTATTTATTTGGACATATGAAGCCTACATTGGCTGAATACGTATTTTTGTGAAAATGAAATGTATGTTTATCCATATTATTTATTAAAAGATAGAATTAATATAGTTCGCGATACGACGCAATAAAGATAGCCTAACACAGGGCCGGCCTAAGGTCATTGGAGGCCCTTGGCGAAATGAATTAGGTAGCCCCAAATGAAATAGAAAAAAAAAACGAAAAAAAAAATTACGAAATGAGTTAAAACCTTCCTACATCTATATCTAAATCAGCAAATAAAATAAAGTCATATAGCACGATTCCAGTAACGTTCCGTATGGCATCTTGAATCCTTGTAGAGACTTGGAACTATGCTAGTAGACGAGTCATAGATTTCTGCTATGTTTGAGATTTGATCCAAGTTTCGCATTTTTTCTCTCTATTTTTGTTTAGTCCTGTGCGAGGCCCCACTAATTGGAGGCCCTAGGCGGCTGCCTAGTTTGCCTATGTCTAAGGCCAATCCTGGATTTAAGAAAAATAAAGGGGTCCGACCAAAAGCGACATGGAGCATATGAAATACTTAGATATCAATGGGGGAGGGGAGGGGGAAATAAGTGACACCGGTAATCGAATTCACAGGTAAAAACGTATATGGTTGGGAGGGGTAGTGTTTTAAAGCGGTTTTTTATGGGGCTGGAAGGAGAGAAAAAGGCGGAAGAAAGAAAAGTGATATCGAATCGACAGGTCAGAAGTGAGAGGGCGTTTAGGCCAAAAAAAAAAAAAAAAACAACATTTAAGAGTCTATCAAATATTTCTAAATAATGAAAAGCAGAAGAAAAAAATCAGATAGTCTAACTGTAAATACTATTTGTTATGGCGGGGAGAGGGATGAGGAGAAAAATGATACTCGAATGTATGGTCCTCTCCAAGTCATAAGTAAGAAACAAGCAATTAGAAAAAAGAATATTTAAAAAAAAAACCAAAGCGGGAACGAACCGATAATTACTGCTATTTACTGAAAATTACAGCGTTTATCTCTTTCAGCTGTTGAAAACAAAATTAATAATCAGTACTAAATGATTAACTAATTTTTTTTTTTGGATTGATTGCTGTATTGTATTCGACTATGAATAATTGTGCAAAATTTCAGAATGGGAAGTGAAGAAAAAAACTTGCCGAAACGTAATAAAGGGATTAAATCCATATATACATCAACATCTCTCATTGAGTAGTATTTATTTCCCTTATTTTGATATCAAACAAAATAATCAATCACCAACCATTAATTAACTACTTTACTTTAATTACTTTTTTTTATTGATTCATGTCTTATCATGATCGATGGATAATTGTGCAAAGATTAAAAATGATTCGCGAATGGGTAAAGGGAGAAAAACATGTTCAAATTTTTACTAGACATACAAACAGCCAAAGACACAGAGTGAGCTGTAAAAAGGGAGGGGAGTCCATAGCAAAAAAAAAAAATTGTCTGGCTTAGCCGGTAGGTGATGCTAGGGTTTCCTAATCTCACATTCTAAGTTTTTGTTTTCTTGCACAATACCCACGAACATTTTACCATTACATATGTTATTACAATTCCACTTGTTAGCTTGCAAACTCTTTGATTGCAAAACCTAGGACCTGAAATGGCTCTAACGATTTTACTAGAAATGTGACAGTTTGTGTATATCTTTGTGAAGTGAACTGAAGTTTATTGGTCACACAGTGAAAACTCTGGTTTGACCTTTATAATTTAAAAACACATAATCATCTTAAAACTATATTGGTCTATTTTGAGCATATGTCAATGGCAACTCTCGAATAAATTCAGTAAAAGTAAAAAAAATAAATAAATAAAACAACAAAAAACGTTTAGAAATATTTTGCACACCGTCGTATGTAGAGATCATTAGCTGAAATACTACAATTAATTTGTGACACTACACAAATGTATAAAAACTTATACGATTTTTAAGTATATAAAATTAAAATTATATATCTATAGATCAATCAATACTATATCTCTAACTAGATTTAGTTTGCTAGTCTAACTACCAAACTTAAAATGGTTACACGTGTATTGTATTGTAATAAATACAAGGGAGACAATTCAATGTACCTATTGTGCAACATATTTGCCTGTAAATGGTTAAGTTATAACAATATTTAACTCAGTAGCAGTGTACATGTGCTACAGTGTTACATAATATAATTCCACTATGGAATTTTTCGTGGCCTAATATTAAAGCAATAGTAATTAGTATCGGACATGCTAACGGAAAACTCTACAAATGATGGGGATAAGAAAGGAGGAGGTTATCGGGGTCCACTGTGATTTCAGAACCTCTAGATAAGGCGCTTCCCACAACAGATGGTTTAAGAGGTTTGCGTTTCTCTCCAAGCTTTCGTGATAACGTACGGATCAATGGTAGAATTTGTATTTCCCTTTCAGCAATTGAGTTAAACATATGCTAATGAAAAGAGGAAGAGGGGGAAAGTGAAACAGTCAACGAATCGATTTCTCGGAGAATAATCTTGTTAAGCAGATTCTTTACTTTACTCGACTTGTATGCTCTAAAATTACTTGTAGAGCGGTAATATAGGGTACATCGCAGAGTACTTATAGTCTTCTTTACTTGTAGTGCGG
>JADKLZ010000130.1:32601208-32612675 GCA_021533235.1 Biomphalaria straminea | reverse complement strand
TTCTTTACTTGTAGTGCGGTAATCGATGGTACATCGCAGAGTACTTAATAGTCTTCTTTACTTGTAGTTCGGTAATCGATGGTACATCGCAGAGTACTTATAGTCTACTTTACTTGTAGTGCGGTAATCTAGGGTACATCGCAGAGTACTTATAAATTATAGATAAGTAAATCGTGGTAACGTATTTATTTCCGCATTTAACTTTAACTCTTTCTCTCCTGATTGACGATATCATCGTTGATTTGCCCCCATTAAATTAACCTTATTTTTGGGTTCATAAACCTTGATTTGTGTTATATAAAAAGTGCATGCATTTATCTCTTTCAATTCTAACATTGATTAAAAGAAAAAAAAGTTATTGAAGTTTAACCTTGAAAAAGGTTAGCGAAATACAAATCGGGAAAATAATTCCTTCTGAGCGCGGAAAATAATTACGGAGAGATAGAGTTAAAAGAGACATCAGTATTGGAGGTGAAAAGCTGGCAAGTGTCAATAGTTTTAAATACCTCAGAGCTATCGTATCAGACGTAGAAATCAAACCTGAAATACTAGTCAGAATTGCACAGTCCACAGCAGCACATGCAAAACTCAAAACAATCTGAAAAGACAAAGGTAGCCTATAACCCTCGACACAAAATTCAGACTTATGCGCTCCCTGGTCATGGCCACATTCTTATTCGCTTGCGAAGTATGGAAGCTGACTGCAGAACTAGAGAGGAGGATCCTAGTAATAGAATGTAGATACTTCAGAATGATCATTGGTATCACATTTGAAGACCACATCACAAACGAAGAGATTACAAACAGGATTAATACCGCGATCGGACCCCATGATGCCCTGCTGACCACTGTCAAAAAAAAACACTAACTCAATGGCCATTTCACAAGGTCCTCATGGCTCGCAAAAACCTTCCTTCAGGGTACAGTACCAAGAAAAAGAAGAAGAAGCAAACAGAGAAAGCGATGGGAAGACACATAAAAGAATGGACAGGCCTGTCATTGAAAGAGTTTCTATTCAAGGCAAAAGACAGAGGAATGGAGAAAGACGGTCAACAGGTTATTTGTGGTGCTCCAACGGTCCAACAGACTAAGGGATATGTGAAAATGAATTGACGTAGTCTGCCAGATATAGGTAAAACAATGGAGCCTGCTTACGACCCGACCAGTTTGGTTTTGTAAATAACAAAAGAGTAACTCGCAACAATTAAATGATTGAACATCTTTAGTCGCTGTTGGGCCTACGATTATACTTATCTAGCTCATCTGATAAATTACAGACGTTTCTACTAAACAGAAAATAATTACATCATAGGCGTATCCTTGTATCAATCTATTCGTGCATGTTAATTAGAGACTTAACTCCTCTAAATCATCGGTTTCCCTTGCTGATTCAGGCAACGCTTCCGATGCTCTAACTCAATAGCAAACATGTAAATAATCTTTTGAAGAACTCTGTCGAATTTTAAACCTCTCTATAAAAGAAAACCACTTTTATATTTAAAAAAAAAACAATTTCAAAAGAAATATAAAAAAAAAACAAGTGTAAGCAATTATCAGTTGTCTCTTGACAGCTCGCGTAACCCATAAATTAACAAACCCCCTCTGCTTTTCCATATCATCAGCTGTTCTTAGCAAGAGAGAGGCCGGTCTATTCTTTTATACGGTCCATTCTTTTATGGTGTCCATCCAGCGTTTCTTTTGACGGCCATAATCACTATCAAAGTCAACCTTCAAGACACAGAGGAGGGAATACGATGAAAGAGTCGTCCAAGTAAAAAAAATATAGCTATCTTAAAAGTCCGAAGATTAGAAGGAGGCAAGGCTAGGGCCTAATTGTTTCACGTGGCAGACATAAGATAGGCCTAATAATAATAAGGTTTGTCTTCAAGCCCCAAGATTACAGAGGAGTGCAGTATTTTACGTGGCTACGGAGTTGAACATATGCTTATTAAAAGGAAAACAAGGTGAAATTTAAACAGTAAAGAAATCGTTTTTGTAATCGTGTTAAGCAGATGCATCACTTTCAAGAGGCGCTTTTGGACGCCTCAAAGCTCAGCCAGCCTACACAAATCTGTTTTCCAAGCCTGGACAGTGTACAGAAACTGCTAATAGTTCAACAGCTAAGCTGGGCAGGACACATTTCCCATGCGAACGTATGCCAAAGGCTACATTTTTTTTTATTGAGCTGAAAGTCGGTCGGCTAAAACATGTTCTTCCCTTCCCCAACCTGATGACGCTTAAAAGACCAATTTAGGCTCCGGGTAGCTATAACTAACATAGAAAAGAGCACATGACAGCGGTGGTTTACATCGTGGAGATTTATTTCAAAGTCCGTGGAATTCACATTTGAGTCCAGAGCAGTGGCGTAGCAACTTACCCATGGGCCCGGGTTCAGGAATGCGAAGTTGGGCCCCCTAAGTTGAGTGTGACTGAACCCGAACTGGGCTTTACTGTATCTAATGAGAGAGTACATGTCAATGAAAACAAACTTCTACACCAGACAGTACTCTAGGTATACCTGTTCCTTACGGGGTAAACTTCCTCAAGCTTTGGAGCTGTCCTGTCTTGTCCTTGTCCTGTCTTGGATTTTGTGTGTTCTTACACAATTCACTTATTCTAATGTGAATCCGAAAACATCCAAGGGAGTTGAAGGGACATAACAATTTATTATAACATATTGTTATGACTCTACCATGCGCACCACCCTCCATGATCCAGGCAAGTGCAGAGATGAGCATTTCTAGTAATTAGACTAGATGTTGATTCGGAAAGACTAACGATTTCCGCCCAAGTTGAGAGAGCTGATAAAGATGTTGTGATCAAGACATGGTGTTCTACTTGTATGTGTGATGTCCTGTAAATAAACATCGTTGTCCTCATTGAGTTGCGTTTCCTTAAGTTATTACAGTACTTTATAAAAGTTCTCAAGACTTCAAATGATGTTTATTTACAGATGAGAATGATTGTCTTGTGACTCTGTCTATCCGTCGTTTACTTTGCCGTGACATGCCGTCTATTCAATATCCATTTTTCTACAAGCCCAAGCCATGTTCTTCTCTTATCATGTAGGCTTGCCCGGATTTTGCAACGTCTTTCGTCTGTCTGACTGCGTAACTACTTTTAACGCCCGTAAACGCAATACATAATATATTTATTTAGAATGCAGATAATTTGAAGGGCCAATGTCATTGGTCAACCGTGTAACATTTCGGGACACCGAGTCACATGCTGAATCTTCACAAATTCTGAATGTGTTTTGGTCGTCACAGGTATGGAAACTTCCAGACTTCCTACAGCCCAATAGTCCTGTTTTACATCAGCTTCGTCTAGTTAAGAGACGATGGTTTTTAAAGCACCTATGTAAAGAAATTAATGTTTAGCCTAGTGAGTAGAAAGTCAATTGTTATGGCTGCCTAGTCGAGCGGTTTGCGTGCTGGGCTGTGCTTTGGATTTATCTATAGTCCCGGCTTCAGGCCCTGCCCGCTCCCATCCATCTTCAACTCTGAAGGAACATCCGAATTACGCTACACAAAAAGGAATCTCAAGCTCGGTTTCTGTGTTTAAATCATTACTATCTCAAATAATTAGAAAACATGGTCTTCTTCTTTACTTATAGTATATAGGTATCAATTTAAACCCGGAAGTTCATAACTGACAATCAGCAGGATTAAAAAACAATTTACTTATACTATTAATTCAAGTATTTTAACTAGGAAGTATTTATTGCAATATTAAAGAAATAAATAACACAAGGACCAATGCAAAAGCGAATATTATACATTATATTGAACTTCTTCATAATGAGAAGGTTTACAAATAGTTATTCACTTTACTGTTATTATAAATAAAAAAATCTAACATGTTAGATTTAAATAAAACGCCGCAATAACAATTAAAGAGTTTCTTCCCTTTACACCAGTAATAAGATTGAGGTGCATCTTTTATTTTATTCGGACACTAAACATAGAATAAGAATTTAAGAAAAAGAACGAAATTATGTAATAGTGATAATGTGATGCATTTAAACTCTAATAGTCAACACATTCCCTTACATAACAGGTTTGGGCCCTTTTTGGTCGTGGGACCGGGCGCAATGAACCCCTTCGCGCCATGGTTGCCATGCCACTGTTGGTGCTATGTCTGGGTATAAATCCGAGACCATCCTTACGACTTTCCAGGGAAATACCAGACGATAAAGCAGCCATTTCAGTGAAAGACACTATCCCACGATAAATGTAATTATCGCTATATCTTAAAAATGTGTGTTAGGCCTATAAACCTCCTCCCCAAGACAGGCCACGATTGGTCATTAGTCATGGGACAAGGCGATATGAAACCCCTACGCGCCATGTAATATATTTACAGTTGAAAAGGCCTTAAGCTATTTGAGATATGGGGGCCCATATAATTCCAGATATTGTTTGTAACTACTAAGTATTTCATGGAGGCCCTAAGCTAGAACTTATGTTGCATAGAGGGGGCACTGGACCCATGGCTGTTTCACCAACTGGTGTGGGCCCCTAAAGGGTCTTGGGCCCGGGTTCATTGAACCCCTTCGCGCCATGGATGCTACGCCACTGGTCCAGAGGAAACCTACTGCAGACGTAGACTGGATAACCTAAACCAACCACTAGCTGACATCGGTAGACATATTCGAAGGTTAAGGTTAATTACAGTGTTTCACATGGCAACGCAAACCCAGTTGCGATCTACATATTTTTCCGCATTTCGTGCAGACAAAGCCATTGTCTACGCCTGTCTTCAATAAGGGTTACCGCGCATAAATGTGTAGAATTCTATATACTGTTAAACTATCCTTGTCGAATCTGTTGCTATCTTTAATGTCAAGAAAACTGCTTTACTTACCGGGTTGATCTACAGCTTTACGCAATCCTCAGATGGTAATGTTTCGACTAGCAGTCTTGTGTTTCCAAAATGAAATAGTATCACAATCCAAAAAAAAAAAAAGGGGGGGGGGGCTTCTTATTGTTTAACTAAAATCTTTAATATCACATGCGATTCAATTTTCACGAGATAAAAAAAAAAAGTTAGTTATTGATAAAATATCTGGGGACTAGCAGTTAAATGGTGGCACAAACTTCGGCGAAATCAATCGACTCTCCAAACTTTACTCCAAAGTGGGGCGAAAGATGTGACAGAACGTGGTTCGAGTTAGAATCTTAGAGATCTACACACTGCCCATTGTGCAGACGAAACTTTTTTTTTTACACAGAAACACACAAACACACACACAAATTTAAATAAAAAAGGAAGTGTGCATCGACTTCAAAAAGTGTCGTTAGTTTGTGAGATTTTAATTTATTTGTAATGATTAAAATGAGGGAGGATGAAAATGATGCGAATATTGGTTTGATTTGAGTAGGCCTATAGTATTTCAGGAACAGGTTTCTGTACCATTTGGAACAAATGTGTAGGCCTAATACTTGAGTTTAGATAAAGCTGTCTATCTGCACACGCAGTGGCTGCTTGGTGGAGTGGTAGGTAGGCATACGTCAGACAGTCAATACGATGACATAAGCTTAGTTAGGCTTCACTTATTCATAAAGGGGCATGCCTTGGCTATAATTTTAAAAAACAAATGGAAAAGTGGTTTGAGTGCAAGGACAAGTCCCAAAAAGCCCGTGGAGTATGGGAGCGCATGAGGCGCCTGACCGTGGTGGAGGCTGCCCAGGCCTGAGCAAGCACAGTGCAGGGTAGGCTACTGTCCTGTTGGCTCATATTTCTCACGGCTATGGCTAAATTTCGATTCACGGTGCGTAGAAGAAGAGGAAACCGTGCCTCGTATACTGTTTGACAGCCCCAGACTTGCTGATCTCCGCCTCGACAGGTCTGGGAAACCTAAAATTCTCGACCTGCATGGTGACACCTACGCAAGACAGCAGGGTTTCTGTCCAGGGCTTTCGCAAGAGAGGGTTTAAGCCTCTCAAACCCTCATTCAAATGGAGTTTGATGAATGAATTCATAAAGGATTTTTTTTTAATTTTTGATCCTAAGCCTATTCTGAATTATTTTTTGTTCAACATCAACATTTTTTTTTTGGTCTAAACCTGGAACGATCTAGCCTATATAGAATTTTGTTTACTTCTATTAGAGGATGAAGATCTATCTTAAAAATTACAGATGTTACTTTAAACGAAAAGGTAATTACGTTCTGCGCATATACACACCAATCTAGTCAAGAGACTTTCTGTTTACTGGCTGATTCTGGTACGAGGGATTCCATCTCCCGTTGTGTGCGCTATGGACTGTCGTCTCGATGATCCCGTGTTTGATCCCTGCCCTCCGTCTCTCCCGTGGCCGTTCTATGAGAGGTTTGAGCTTGAAGGAAGATCCGGAAAAAAAGTGAAACGAAACCCCAGTTTGTAAAACTAAACAGATATACCCAGTAACCAGTGTTTTTTTTTTTTTTTTGTAACGAAATAGTTTCCCGTACTCAGTGATGTAGCCTAATAGCCTAATTTTTCCCCACATTGATAAAAAAAAACAACAACACTGTATATACCCTATGAACAAGGGGTAGCGAAACTGGACTCGAACGATTTAATTTGAATTTCCGATGTAGATCTATAGCCCTAAATGCGGTCCACTTTTTATCTCATTTTTCTTTTCCCGAAAATCGAAAATAAACACTAATAAACAAATAAATGCTGAGATACTTCCAGAATTACGTGGCAAGTTTTATATGTGAGTATTTCGCTGAGAATTACAAAGCAGAAATATAGATCTAGATCTATAGATCTAGATCTACAAATATAGATCTAACAATTAGATTTAAATCTAAGATTCTAGACATCTATAGCTATGCATCTCAGACCTTAATAACATGCTTAAATTGGCTTGACTACTAATCTAATTTAATTTTGGTTTCAAAACAATCCTAGGTGTATCATAAAATTCGATTGGATAGAGGAAGTGTTTGACCAATGAAATTTGATTTAATTTATTGTAAACTTCCGTAGTGAAGTAAAGGCGTCTATGTATCAAAATGGCTGACAAGCAGGGTGACTCGGGTACGATCGGCTTTATTTTGCTGATATAAAAAAAAAGAATATGAAATATTTATGTGAAATTATAGTAGCTGCTATATACATACTAACGATCATATTTTAACAAAAACATGTTTAGATCTAGTTATTTTAGTGCTAGATCTAGAGCTATTCCAGTATTCGCTATCAAACAAGTATCAAAAGTATCACACATTTGATTTTCACACAATTCACACATCATTGATTGAATCTCATTATGATGATTGATGATTAGTTAAAGTTACAACTAAAAAAAATGATTTAATAATATGATCTGTCATTAATATCAACTATCACTATGACACTATCAGTATCATAATCATATAATAATATAATAATATGATATAGATCTAGACTAGATATCTAACTAAATTAAAATTATAAAAATATAATAAAAAATAATCATACTTTACATACGTAATTCGTATGGTATGACTTATAATACTACATAAACTTATTATTATGTTATCATTAACTTTATATTTATTTATAATTATATAAATTATATAGATAGACCTAGACTAGTATTTGTCCTAGACTTAGACTTAGAGGAGTAGAATAGACTGAATAGTAGATCTAGATCTAATTGTAAAAAAGGATAGTCTAGATCTACATCTCATATAAAAATCTAGGATAGTGTTCTTCTTCCCTAGTGAATGAAATGGGTTGCCTGAATTACCCAGAAAAACAAACAACTTGCCAGTCATTTATAACATGCATGATTATATTGACACATGAAATGCGTAGGATGTATAATGATCTTCTTTTTTGAAGTAACGTCTGTATTAGATCTAAACGATTAGTCAGAGAAGTGGTGGTATTAGCAGGGCCGGTCTTAGGTCACTGCAACCTATGCGGTCGCAGTGGTCCCCGCGCTTTCATAGGCCCCGCGCTAATTCTAGGTGTAATTATTAAATTGCAAAATACATACGAAAAATTCCTGGAAATCTCCTGAAACCTCATAAAAATCTCATGAAAAAAAAAGACAAAATTGTCATGTGTGGGTGTCATTCATTCCGGAAAACGCCAATCCTAAATGCGATAAAAGAAAAAAAAGGCACTGTCAGCTTTCAATTAATAAAATGTAATAATCTGGCTAATTTCACATTAATCACCTTTTATAGTCACTGGCATATAAATATGCCATAGGTTGCAATGTTCGTAAAGTAAAGTTAATTTGATCGTAATTTTGTACTAAGTAAAGAATGAATAAAATTCAAAGTCGAATTTTTGTCTAATACAACATCATAATTTTCACTTATCCTTATTACCACCCCGCGCAATCAGTTTCGCATAGGGCGCCACAATTGTTAGGACCGGCCCTGGGTATTAGTATTGGTATTTGACACTTACACATGTTGTTCACATAATTTAGTTATTGTTATTATTATTATTGCTTAAATGCAAATAATCTGTAGAAGCATTTTTTATAAATCAAGAGATAGAAACATACATTATTGGCAAATGGTTTATCGTATCTGATCTTATATGATACAGACGTTACTTCAAAAAATTAGATGATTATGTCCTATGCGTCATGCATTTAGTCGTGCATATTAACCAATGACTTAATTTCTGCCAAGTCACTTTTCCTGGTTATCTCAGGCAACTCATTCCATGCTCTAATGGCACTAGGGAAGAATGACTTTTTGTACAATTATGTCCTAGCATATGGAATGAGAAGTGTGCTGGGGTTAGGGTTTATCTTTACATCTTTCTGAGTATTTTATTAAATTTTGTTTTTTGTATTCAAAGATTTTGGTTCAGTGTTTTATGTATAATCGCTACTTTACTTTTAAGTTTTCTATCCTGAAGTTTTTCTAAGTTTAGTGATTTTAGGTCTTGCTCTGCCATTGCACATGACTAGGCTAACATCCAACAGCTTTGTGGGCTTTTGATACTTTTCAAAATAGTAGTGATTGTAACTCTACTTTTTCTAATCATTATTTCTCTCCAGTATTTTGGCTATCACATATATTTACCCATTCTCTATTTGATTAGTTTTTATATTCTGCAGATCTTCTTCTTGTTTTGTACTTGTTTAACTGATGTATATTTTATTATTCTGTAAATACCAGGAAGTGAGTCAGACAGTACAGATGAACCTGTAGTTGGAAATGTCAACAAATTTGCTGTGGTGCCACCAAACTACACTGGCAAACCTAGAAAGGGTCATCTCATTTTTGATGCCTGCTTTGAAAGTGGTCGGTTTTCATTTGTATTAATTTTTTTTTTATATAAAAAAAATAAAAAAATTGAAGACTTTTAATCTACATGATGCAGATATTATTTTATTGTTCACCTTGTTTAGTTATATCATTATTTTATTAACTCTTTCTATCCATAATTATTTACCACATTCTGATGGAATCAATGTTGGTATTCTCAGTTAGGAAAGAAAGAGTTAATTAAGACAATCTTCAATTAAATATTGGAAATTACTATTTTGTTAAACTGAACCAGAGAATAAAATCATCATCTGGGAAAAACAAATTTATAAATTTTTTCTTGGGGTTATTTTACTATCCAGATTAATCTGGCAATTAAAAAAAAATAAGTAATCTAAAAAAAACAAGCAAGAGACTGTGGCGAGTGAAATGTTTTTACTGAAGCCCCCCTATGTTCCATGAGGAACTCAAAGGAAAGATGATGGTGATGATGAAGTAATTTTACAAATAGCATTTTTACATTAAGTTAGGACTTAGCCATTTTTATAAAATAAAAATAAAGGATCCAGTTATATTTCTTTGCTACAAAATCTCAAAACTTTTTGTTTCCAGGCAATCTTGGTAGAGTTGATTACATCACAGAGACAGAATATGACTTATTTATTAGACCTGATACATGCAATCCTCGTTTTCGTGTCTGGTTCAATTTCATTGTAGAAAATGTCAAGTCAGATCAGGCAAGTCTTTACTCTTTGCCATCAGAACACATCTCGTATTTTAGGAGGTACTTTTATAATAACATATCAAAATCTTTATGGGTATGCATTCTTAAAAACTGAACTTTCCAACTAGGGCATTCATTTTGCAAAATAAAGATTCTCTTTCATCGGAATTATTTACCTAACTTTATTATTGTAATGGATTTCTTTGCACTCAGTGTTATCAAATTTAAACATATTTTAAAAACTTTTTTTTCAGAGGGTTATCTTCAACATAGTCAATTTTAGTAAAACAAAATCTTTATATAGAGATGGCATGACTCCTATGATTAAATCTACCAGCAGGCCCAAGTGGTAAGCTAAAATGTTGTTTTTTTTATAGCCTCTTAGTAATAGTGAATGCAACTAGATTAAGACGATTAGCCTTATGGTGTCATCTTGCAACTTTAAAGTCTAATGCTTCTCAGCATCAAAGTGGCAATTGGGTGGAAATGGTTATTAGAGGAGATGATTAGGCCTAATGGAAAGCAAAACAGAGTAATCATTGGGCTGCCTAAGGTGCAAGCTCCTTGCACTGGTAGGAATGAAAGAAAGCTCCAACAAACTATCCTAACACTGACCTTAAAGGGAAACTCTCATAGTTTTTCAAATTTTAGTTATTGACATATTTAAATTCTGCGTAAAAAGTTGTAATAGTAAACATTATGTCATTTTTTATTTAAATGCTTAGAAAATTTTATATTTAATAAATTAGACAGTAAATTTGCCACGCCTCCTAAAAAACGGGGCTCTGCGAGCTGATTCTATTTTTAGAATATGTGACGTCAGACTAAACGAAATGGATCTACACCTATATAGCCGATAAATTAACCAGATTCTAGATCTAGCAGATCGTATTTATTCTTACGCTTCATAGCTAATGTCCAGGTTGATTTAAAATCAGACTTGGTTTATAAGTAATATTCTAGATCGAAACCTCTAGTTCTAGATCTACTTGAGGAAAACGAAATACTGTTCTTCAGTCTTCAGCTTTTTACAGTAGTTCCAATTACACAGATAAATCAACAAGTATGCTGAAACAGAAATAAATGTCACTTTTCCAAACCCTAACCCTATGCATAAACGTGTGTAAAGCATATATATATATATATATATATATAAGAACAAAAAGAAGTGTTTTTTAACCTTCGAGGAAAAAAAAGAAAACAAAAAACAGTCATGTTGAGGCAAGCTGAGGGACTGAGGGAGGACTGTAAGCTTCGCCAGTGTGATTCGGGGCGAAGCCCAGACTCTAGAAGCGTTTTCTTGCGTATTTTTCACTGCAGAAAGGCATTCTCATGATATCTACAGCTCAATATCCATCAGTAGATTTCGGGGCGAAGCCCCGACGCCAAAAACGTTTTTTTCATTCATCACTGCAGAAACGCATTCTCCTGACATCTACAGCTCATTATCCATCAGTAGATTTCGGATCGAAGCCCCGACGCCAAAAGCGTTTTTTGCATTTGTCAGTGCAGAAAGGCATTATCCTGAC
>JADKLZ010000130.1:32569305-32589050 GCA_021533235.1 Biomphalaria straminea | reverse complement strand
ATCTTACCTCTGTAGTGCAGACCATCTCTATTGCACTGACCATCTATAACTCTGTAGTGCAAACCATCTCTATTGCACTGACCATCTATAACTCTGTAGTGCAGACCATCTGTATATCTTAGGCACATACTTTAATTCAGACACAAAAGATGTTGATCAGCTATATTGAAATAGCCTATTCATTGAATTCTGCCATTCTTCCTTCTGATAAAGAAACACGACATGGACTTCTACATTGACCTGCACGCCCACTCAACCCTCATGAACGGCTTTATGTACGGCAACATTTACGACGACCCTGAACGTTATGAAAGACAATCGGTTTTCCCGAAACTCTTATGCAGCAATGCTGAGGATTTCTCCCTGACCAACACAAACTTCAACAGAGATGCGGTCAAGGCTGGCACTGGAAGAAGGTACGTTCATTTGATACAGAAATGTAGGTGGCGCTTGTCAGTCGATTAACACCATTCATACAGGAGTTCGGGGTGCACACTTCTCCCCCTCCTCTCCCCTTCCCAACCTTGTTTTCGGCTTCAGTAGTTATAGAGGAAAAACTAATAGTGGGGTCATTTAGGCGATGGAACTGCCAACCTTGTTGCTTGTTCCATCCTTGCTACTAAGGTGTAAAGTGTTATACCTTGCAAACATTTGTTTCCAGCCAACAAGTTCTAGAAATAAGAAGAAAGACGCATGGTCAATCCACAGTTCTTTTCTCTGAAGCCTAGGG
Organism: Biomphalaria straminea; assembly: GCA_021533235.1. NCBI lineage: Eukaryota > Metazoa > Mollusca > Gastropoda > Planorbidae > Biomphalaria > Biomphalaria straminea. Next base: position 32,588,320 of record JADKLZ010000130.1, on the reverse strand, counting down.
TGTGAAATCATCTTTTGCCTCTGGGGTTAAGAAGCACTAATATATCTGGGAAGTACGAACTTAAAACACAAAACTTCTCTAATAAACATATCTTACAGATAACAGATGTTATTTCTAAAGAGAAGATTATTACGTCCTACGCATTTCATGTGCTTATCTAGACATGCACGTTAATCAGTGGCATAAACTCTTCTTAGTCGTTATTGTTTTTTTTTTGGCTGATTCAGGCAACCCATTCCATTCTCTTATGGCATTAGAGAAGGAGGATATGTACGAATTTGTCCTTATTACATTCTTCATCTGTATAACACTACTCATATTTAAGGCAGCAAACTTACACTTATATTGTATTGACCACAAAGATAATGTATTCAATAGTCACATCACAACTATGTAGTCTAATGTCTGCACCATTAATTTTAAACAGCTTCTTTGACCAAATTGATACATAAAATGTATGCGAAAACATTGGTATCTTTGCTCAGCTCCTAGAGTACTATCGTGTTCATTTCGCAGGCTTATCAAATAAAGTAAGCCACTCCAACTAATGGAAATTAAACATCGCTAAACATCTGTGAATGTGTTCTCACTGATAATTGAATAAAAGTCTGTAAAGTGCTTTTGTTTATTCAACTAGGACCTGCTAGCAGAAGGGACCTCTGTTGTAGCGTCCACGCTCTCATTTTCATATTTCTCATTACACTAAAACCTCTCACCTCTGGTCTACTCCCCCCCCCCCCTCTTTTCACAAACACACCCACTGGCACACACATTCTCAATGCCACACGCCGCCAATGAGATGGAGTATAACAATGCTAGAAATTACCAGGAGATAATTGCTTGGAATTGTCTTAGCATGGTTAAAAAAACAAAACAAAACAAAAAAAACTCCACAGAAAAAAAAAAGTTTCCCATGTGACCGTTGACCTATTGCCTCTCCCGCCCCCACTCCAAGTCTGTAATATGACCGCTATTTGCTCACGGTCGCTATGGAAATGCCAAATTTTTGGATATCCATGGATATGGTCCAATCTTCCTCAATGTCAGTATTCCTTGGGGGGAGCTTGGAGCCTGCACTGGGGCCGGGCAGGGGAGAAGGGGGTACAATAATTATTATGATTTTGTTGAGCTCCTTCATTTGGGACCTATTTACATGTATGCCCGATGGAAATTATGAACCGGGCTAAGAGCTGGGCGGAGTCGACTCGTCATAAGTGGAAGGGGGGAGTTGGAGGGAGGTGATAGCAAGGGGAGGTAATGCCAGTAATTTACTGTTTCTGGGATTGAGAAATGCAAATAGATTGCAAAATAAAGCCCATGTATTCCTAGAGATGATTGATGCTCAATGCGAAATGGTTTCTATTTTTTAAAATCTCCCTCCCTCGATTGGTAGCTTTATCTCTATGTATCTTTACATATTTCTCTTTATTCCCTGCCCCCCCCCCACCTTTCTCTCATTTCGTCCTGCTGTTTTTTTCTATCAGACATGCATACACACTCGCACACACATACACACACTTCATTACTTATGCGTGTTTCTCTTCTCCCTTTAAAAAAAAAATCAACTAATCGTTGTCTCCTTCGCTGTATGCCCAGTGGCCCGTTAGTTCCTTAGGTTGCTACACTATTTGGTTGAGGTCATCTCACCCACTGTGTGCTCCCTTATCTTCTCAACGCTTTAGTTTGTCTCTTTGACGACCCCCTGTACACTCTATGTAGGTATTTGTGTGAGTCTTAACTTTGAGGTTGCCTCTTCACCCCAGTCTGAAAGTCTTAAGTAGGTCCGGTCGACTTGACCATTTAGACACATCCCATTGTGGATGATGTCTAGTTGCCCCATAGTGCATCTTGTTCTCAAAGCCTTGTGGTCCATTACAAATCTTATATCAACTCACTCTGGTAAAAAGTTTGTACACGTTATTTCTCCCACAGCCAATCTAGAATCAAGTTGAAACTTTGCGCTATTACTCATTGGCATTAACGAGACATGAATCAATAAAAAAAAATTAACCAATTAGTCTATTAATTACTGGCACTTATTTGTTTCGTTTGATACCAACAAGGGAAAATAATCCTTCAGTATTCACAGATATGGCTAAATAGGTAGTTATGCTCCCCTTAGATTATTGTACATTTTATTTCTCGGATTATTTCACCTTTCAAAACATAAATCAATTTAAATTATTGATAATTAATTATTGTGTTAGATATCGAAAAAGAGAAATAGCTTCAACATTAATGAGATATAAAGTTGTTAGTGTATAGTTCCTTCCCTTTGCTAATGTATTTAAAGGATCTTTTTATATTTGTTTGTATAAAGCTGTACTCTGAGTGGGTCACATTGGACATTTGTCGCAGACACTTTTTCCTGTGTGAAACTTAGACTTTAGTCAAAAATACCAATCTATAGATGTATGATCACCGTCTTCAATTCATTGTATTCTATCATCATACATTGAGATATTTAGATCACTTGCTTGCAACGAAAGTAAAATGTTCATAAAAAAAAAATTTTAACAACTTTTTCCACTTTCTGAAACATGATTGAACAGACTAAGGGAACTAACTGGGGATGCAAGTACAAATGTCGAGAGCTTTCTGTTCATATGTATGTCCGATGGTCTGTGTGGGCCGGAAACTGTCTTTGTTGATTACAGAGGATTCTTTTATAGGCCAAGAGTGGGCAATAGGATTGTGTAGGGGAGTGAACTGTTTGAAATGTTCACTTTGATACAGTTAGAAAAAAAAATTTGGGACAGTCAATTTTCAATTTAAAATGTAAGACTTCAGCTACACGGATTACGTCCAAACTCTTAATTTCTTTTTCATGATATTTATTTAATAATAATAATCATCTTTATTATCCATAAGGAAATGTCTCTTACAATTTGTGCATTACACACACTCAAAATATTATTACTATAGAAAACCAAAATATACATTCAAACCAGGAACACAATTAATTTACATGTGAAAAATTTATATCAGAGTGTCTCTATTGAATGATTAGACTATCTGTGAAACAAAAGAGCTTTAGTGTCTGTCTTTGCTGTCTTGTATCTCTTTTGTGAATCACTAATTCCTGACCCAAAGGGTGATTTTTTTTATTTCTAGAATAAATTGCCAAGTTTTATAACGATTTTGTTCTTTATGGTATCGTACAACCTACGTAAACAAATGTTCATATCACCTATGTATGGGCGTAGCCGGTGGGGGTGGGCGGTGGGATTTGTGACTCTAGACTAGCATAAGAACTTCTCAATATTTTAAAAATTGGATTATATGTCATTACAACAAATATGTGGGCCTATATTAGAACCAAAAAAATACTTGCCGTTGAATTTGGTTTAAGTACAATGAAGCTCACTCCTATTTTATGTGTGATTATGCACCATTTTTTTTTTTTTTTTTAAAACAACATAATTGTTATCTTAAAAATGATTTTTACGAATATGCATAAAATAGGCAAAAGAAATATATTCGCTTTGAGAAAATCAACGTTATGAAGGCCATGTGGGAAATCTGGATTTTAACACCGCATTTTAGTTTTGACAGACAGCACAAAAAACAATATCGTCTTTTCTCTTTTAAAAAAAAAAGGAGGGGGGGGGGGGTAAAAAATAATCTATTATATATTTTATTTTTATTTTTTATTCAAAACTCTAATCCATTTTTAAATTAACACAAAAATATATAAGAAATATAAAAGGATATCTTGTGTACCCGTATAGCACATTACACTTTGCCTAATGTGTCATCATTTGTTCCAATTTTTTTGTTTTTTTTTTACTTTTCATTTTTTTTTTTTTGGAGGTTTTTTTTTTTACGATTTCTCTTCTCAGCAAAGTCTTCATAAGAAAAAAACCTGAAAGAGTTCAATCAATGAATATAGACGTTCAGAAACATTTTGTGCATTGACTTCTTAATGAATATTTATAGGTCAATCATGAGAATTGTTTATACTCTAAAAGTAGATTCATGTATTCGCATAACCTGGAAGGGGGTGTAAGGTTTGGTTGGTTAAAACATGTTGCAATTTTTCTTTATCATTGGTTATTAATAGCAAAATACTTGCTCTTGCAAAAAGTCATCACCTATATAAGAAGGTATTGTCTTTGATAAAAATAATTTTATTTTGCTTGTAATATTTATATATGGATATATATTACGAGCAAAATAAGATCATTTTTAACAGTTTAAAAAAATGTTCTGTTTCTGTGATGTTTCATCTTACCCCTGAGATGTATACGGTGCAGTTTAGCATTAACTGTTTCTGACATGTAGAACATGAAACAGGAGAGACATGGCCAATTGCCCGAGGGATTGGAGCGCAATAAAATTAAAGGGCCGATCATTGTCTGTCTATATTTGTGGCGCTTTGATCTGTCTTCGTTCAGTTGGCTCTATAAATGAATCACGCAGCAAGTGAATGGAGACAATATTAAGGTCGGAGAATGTCTGTACAGAAGATGCCTTACGTCAATAAGAATTTTTTTTTTTTTTTTTTTTTCGCGGGGGGGGGGGTAGCACAATTTAAGTCAGGTACCCATTAGAGTTGAATTTACTCAGGGGCGTTCTATAAATCCGGGAATTAAAAATCTAAGTCTTCACCGAGATTCGAGCCCGCGACCTCTCAGTTCGAAAGCCATGCGCCTTACAACTCAGCCACTTAGGTAGAGGTATTGTCAAAACAAATTATTTTCTATAAAGATGCTTGAATAAAGACGACCAATTTTCTTCTAAAAGAGCCAAGCACTTGCCACTCCGCCACCTTGCCTCCTCTAGACACATAGACTTTAGACTACATTGTTTATTAAAGAAACCAGTTGTGATCATTTTAAAGCTACAAATTATTTAATTGAATATTATTTTAGCACAGCTCTAGTTCTGTTATAGATAGCAAAAAATGAAAGGGTGACTTTACTGACTTTATTAATTCTATTATAGATATTGTTTATATTTATACATTGAAATTAAAGTATGAATCTGTATATATCTGTATTATTTTGAACTGAAGGAACCATCTTCTTAATTAATAATGACTCATAGCTCTTGTCATCTACCAATGATTCATCTGTCAGCTTTTTGTCGAGTGTCAGCGATCGTCAATTTTTTTTATTTTTTTTTGGAAGAGAAGTTCAAAACGCCCAAGCTAGAATGGCTCTGAGAAAGATTTCGTCTTAGATTTTCCTTTTGAGAGGCAAGGTGAAGGTCAAACATCTCATGAATAAAATCAAAAAACGCGATGACGTCCCTTGTCTGGGGACGACATTCAAGGCACTCTACGTCTTCATTGAATAGATTAAACCGAACGAGGGTTCTCGGACTTTTAAAAGATGAGTAAGATCTTACAGAAGAGCAGAGAGAATCCTGAAATGAAGATGTGGTTAATGTGAACACTGTACATGTTTACTGTAATGAAGTGAGTTTTAGTTTGATTACAAGAACGGGTTCTCGGCATGAAATCTTTCTCGTAAATTTTTGGAAACCATAGACAACAAGATACAAGCAAAATATAAAAATAATTTTGAAAAGAGCAAAGCCTGTGTAAGAGTTGTAATTTTAGTGATTTCACAACGTATCTTCCTTTATCTTGAGTCTTGGCTGTCGAAATTTCGTTTAGGACATTTAAATATGCCTTCCCTCTCAAAACATAAGACAATTTTAAATACACAAATAGAATTGTGCATAATTAAAGAATCAACAGTAGTAAATGTATACAAGGAAATATAATGAGATCATTGTAAAAAAACAAAAGATTATGGAGGAGGGGAGATTATGCTTTTGTATTTATTCATGATTTCTTTTCAAAGGATATAACCTGAGGTGAGCTGATCAATCACTAAGGAAATGCAATTATATCTTTTTTTGAAAATATCCTCTCAATTTGAATACATTCTTATTTTTAAAGTGTCTTAAATACTTTAACTTATTGTAAATGGTGTATGTGTGTGTTGATGTTTATTGAAATAATCTTTATGAAGTAATCCTCTGTTTTTGTTTGATTTTAAGTATGTGTGTGTCCTGTTATCTTTTGTTCTCGTCTGGCCCCATGAAAAGGCACGTTTCAAGGCACTGCTATCCAATCAAACGTTTGGACAATGCCAGCTTATTATTCCTTTTGACTCGCCCTGGACGCGATGAAATGCGTGGGATGGGTGGAAATAAAAGAACCGCCCCGCTGTGGGCTCGCTTTATGATTCATGTAATTATTATTGCTTCTTTTCGATAGACAAGAACCAAAACTAGGAATCGTGCCGTTCTTGTTGAATGGGGAGCTTAGCAATGGGGATGGGTGGACGGTGCTCGCTGCGGCCACAAACCTACACACACATACATGACCCCCCCACGGCCCCTCCATGGGAGCACTCATAATATTTTGTTGCGCAGGGGCGTCCTCGGTGTGGGCGATCGAAGGATTATTAAAGATGATTGCACTTCCTCCTAACATAAACCCTTTTAATCTTTTTATTAAAGACAAGGAGTCGGAAAGCTCACGACGCCATGCAACTGTTGCTGAGGAGCGTTGATCTGTACAAAATGGGCAGCTTGATTCTTCTCACGGAAGACAACGATACAATTTCCATTTTGAAGGGGACATAGTTCTAATCTCTTTTCGGGATTTCTTTTGTTCGAGTCTTTTACAAACACGATTCAAAATGTCTCTTTTAGTTTTTAGACACATTCTTTAAATAAATTGTAAGTTAAAATAAAAAATTATGGAGCAACACTTTGTTAACAACGTTTTTTGTATTGGTAACATTGATATAACGAAATACTGAGTCAAACATTTTTAAAACAAGGTTACTAAGACAGTTTGTGTGGAAAAACACAAACTTAAAATCTGCCCACGAAGTGGTCCACCCAGGCAGGTTTCAATATTTTCAGAAAGAACATCCAAATGAAATTATATCGAAGATAAATGACAGATCTTAAGATCTTATGTAGTGCCCCAGCGGTCAAAATATACATCTTCCGTGCTTTGATCTCTCAACGTTTGCCTTGTAAAGCCGATGTTATACGCAACTACCACGCCTCTTTTATGAGTTGGTTACTTAGATAGTACATGCTCATAAGATGTAACTAAATAAAACGTGAACTACAATGCAATTTATAACATTATTAATTGTCTTAAATTAGGTCTCATTTATATAATGCATACTAATTAGGTTTTTCTCTTTAAATACTGCTTGCATAAAATATTTTTAAAAATTAGATTTTGAGCTTTTAGAAAAAAAAAGTAGCCGTTGCATCAGAACTTTGAATGATCTAAAATATTGTGATGTCCGATTTTCATTTTCTCTTCTACTTTCTGAGATCTAAACGGGACGGACGGACAGACAGACAGACGGACAGACAGGCCACACAAAACTAATAGCGTCTTTTCCCCTTTCGGTGGCCTCTACAAATATAGGGACAGATTTTGAAATACATATACTACCAAGAAAATATCTTGTACGCTGTATTGAATGATCACTGTTCGCATTTTAATAAACAAATTTTCGCCATAAGAAATGTTTTCATATCCACAATATTTTAAATTTTGAAATGCTTTTTGCAATACATCGGATACACCAAAAAGATAGCCATTTTTAGATTTACTTCCATTTATGAGAGTAGCCCATGAACTCTCCACCATCCTCTGTCGTCCTTTTGGAATTTATGTGAAACAAACCATTGGCCATTGTCAGATAAATGTCTTCTACGTCTGACATAATTAGATTCATCCTTAGGATTTGATTCATATCTATGGAATAGGTGAGAGAAGCGTGGGGACTTAGTGGGAATCACTTGGCTTCGAACCGAGAGGTCCTAGGTTCGAATCTTCTTGAAGAGTGAGATTTTTAATTTCCGGATTTTTAGGACGCGCCTGAGTCCACCCAGCTCTAATGAGTATCTGACTTGAGTTGGAGAAAGTAAAGGCGGTTGGTCGTTGTGTTGGCCACATTGAGATCTGAGATTTTACCTTCACAAAGGAGATTCAAGATATCTTTTACAAAAAACGGACACAAAAAAATTCTTTATTCTCCTGACAATCATATCATTGAATAGAACTGATCTATCTGATTTAAACATTTTACGTGTAATGCCTGAATGAAACTAGTTTAAATGTACATTCTTTTTCTATAGTTATATAGGCTAGTATTTTAATGCACAAATCAAATGATAAATTTCTTCATGGAAAAAAGATATTATTATTAACACTCTCGTTAACTGTTGGCCATAGAACCAGATAACCTTTTACACCATCTCTCCTATTGGATAGCAATGATACTTGACAAATAGGCCTGAGTCCTTGCAATAGAACCACTTTTCTGTGGTAGATTTGTGAATCAACGCTTGTTTTTTTTACGCACCTGACGCATGAGTATTTAACATTTTCAAGACTGGTGGATCTATTGCTATTGAGTGTGCAACTTGATCAAACCCAATCGTTTGTTATAAACTTACATTCGCAAACGGGCAATAGCATCAACTATCATTGAATGGCGATTGTGAGTCTGGATACAGCAAGTTTTGAGTATTTGGATTGTTGTACAAGAGTACAGACTCTATCAAATTAACCAGCAATTAGTTGTAGTTTATATATTAAGTAAGCTGCTGTAATTAACGTTTGGGCTAGCCTGCCACTGTTCGAGTGCAGTCATTATTTCAAATGTCAGCCAGTCGGTTGTTGCTGTGTTTTGTAGTGTCGAAACACTGCCCCTACCTACACAGGGACTTCGAATATATTTGTAGTTTAATAGACGTGTACAAATCTTCAACAGATTGGACTCGGTTACATCATTTTCGTTTTATTTGCAAACATCTTTTACTCATCAGAAGTAACTGGGACATTATCATTAGGCCTTTAGACCATCTTTACCAGCATGGAACATTTATTTAAACTAGCCGGTTTACTAAGTACTCCAAAAACACTTACAGTATTATGCCTTTTTTTCTCCCTCTGGTGAAATGTGACGCAGCCTGGTGAAGTAGAACTTTTGTAAATTAAAGGCACACATTGGTTTAGTCCACTTTTTCTGTACTTTAATTTGAGGTCTATGCTGGGTCTTTGTAGTCACTTTAAATACGGCTTACTTAACTAGCATTTGACCATAGACATAAATAAATATAGACTGGCCAATAAGAGAGTTTTATGAAGTGAAAATTTGTGAATTGCATTTGTGTGTACTTTATGTCTATGAGTTAATCTCTAAGCCTGAAGATCATGCAATTTTTAAATTTTTCATAATTCGGAAATCCAAATACAATAGATATAGATGTTTTCAAGTTAGATGAAGTTACTTCCTTTTTCCAGTTTATATTTATTTATGTCTATGCATTTGACTTACGAATTAGTATATATTAAAAGTTACTCAATTTCTGGGTTAACTTGATTATTTTTGTAGCAATTGCATTCTGGGCTACATTCTGGGATTTAATAATTTATAAAATAGTGTCTTTGAATTCGTCCGTCTTTGCTTATGCATGAAAATATTGAAAGTCGAAAGAAAAAGATGTGGGCTATTTCAAGATTAGGCCAATTTATTTTCTTGTTATGTAAATGTCGATAGATTATTCATTTTGAAAGTATGCCTTTGAATGTTTAACATACAAAGTTCAAGATGAGGAAGTTCGAAACTATTTTACTGTATATTTCAAACCAAACAGTAGGTCTATGTTAAGTATGTGTGTGTGATTGCCAACTATATTTAAAGACATGGTTCATAGTGTTTGTGTGTGTGTTTGTGTAGAATGTGTATGTACGTCGTTAATCTGTTGCTTTATGTCAGAAATATTCACACCGCCCCTCCCTCTCTTTTTTTTTACTCTTTTTATTCCATTCCTCTGTTCACGTGGTCAACAGAACATAACTGCTTGGCTTAATAGCAGGACATATCTCTTAGCTCTGGCGTTGTGAGGAGGGGTGGGGGTTGGAGGTGAGGGTCGATAGGAATCATCTAGAGGCGGATGGGGGGGGGAAGGACGCAGTGTTTGAGGTGCCGTTTGACTTGACCAATATTTCTGCTACTAACTCCCGCTGTCCCCTCCCCATCATTCCTCTTCCTCCTCCGCCCCCCCCCCCCATGTGTCCGAATATTTGGTTAGCTTTTTAGTCCCACGGCAGCGTTGCCATGGTAACCTTCGAACACGATGCAAATAGCGGGCTCGGACAATCAATATGGAGATATTTTTTTTTCTTAGGCACTCCAGCAATGAGACTGTGTGGTCCGGCATCCCAAGCCAAAAGGGAATTGAAAAGCGTGTCCATACAACTGGGACATTTCTGATATTACATGGTGTCACAGGGAAAATAAGGATAGAGGCATGGGTCCCTCCACTGACCCCTGCCAACCTACTCCCTTGTAGCATCCTCACGCAACTATAGGGAGTTAATAGATGAAAAAAAAAAGGGGAGAGAATAGAACCCATTAGGCCAAAACGTGTAGGAAATCGTCGAATAAATGAAGTTAAGAAGAAACAAAAATTAATTGGTAGGGACATTTAGTAAACCTATAGAGCAACATCACTGATAACGGGAAAAAAAAAAGAGTCAAATTAATTTCTGTAGTAAGGACTAATTGTCCCAGCCACTATTGTGAGTGTGACTAACGATCAGGGAATGTAGGCGGTTCTCTAGCTCCAATTAGTCAATTGCTTGACCTTATTTGTCGAAAATAATGTAAACTTTTTCATTTAAGTCAGTTAAATAACCGAAACCTTATTTTGGCCGGGGGGAGGTGGGGGTTTGGCTTGATTTGTTTCATAAAATTGAATGTATATGTCTAATAAGTTATGTTTAATGTTCTTGTCAGGGAAACCTGAGCTGCACTTAGTAGAATCTAATATGTATTTCTGTTTTTACCGATTAAAAAAGTGTGTGTATGTACACACACACACATATATACATACATACACATACATACATATATATATATATATATTATATATATATATTATATATATATATATGTACGCACGTACCGGGACCTTTTTCAATGTGGGTGTAAAAATATTACTTTTCTAGTATTTTAACTTTATTATTAATTTATTACTATTAGTAGTTAAAAGTTAGGCAATCAATCAATGAGTACAGGCACATATTTTCTTTTACAAAAAAGCACTGTATATATATATGGGAAACGCTCATTCACCTGTGATACACTGTAAGACCGCAATACCACTGCATCTTTATTCAGAATATTGCTTTAATTTTTAATTAGCTTATTGTTGTTGTTGTTCTTATTAATGCATGTATTGACTACGCAAATGAATGATTGTGCAAAGCTTCAGCTTCATACGAGAATGGGTGTATGAGAACTAACATGGTCTAATTTTTGTACCAGACATACGGACAGAAAAACAGACAGAGTGAATTGATAAAAAAAAACAATAACTTCGAAATGAATAAATCACCTTAACTATTTTATAACATTTATAATTATTACATGGAAGGTTTGTATCTGAGTCTGTAAAATGTTTGTAAAATGTTTTACATGTTTTGGATGTTCCTTCAGAGTTGATGATAGTTACTTCCTAGTCCAAACCTCCCGCAGGACGACGGGGGATGGGAGCGGGCAGGTTTTGAACCCGGGACCATCGATAAATCGAAGCGACAGTCCAGCGTGCAAACCACTCGACCAGGCAGCCATCTTATGATTAAGGAAGACTGCAGTACTTCTGGTGACGCTGATCTTTATCCTACATATATTGTCACATCTGAGGTGTGGATAAAATTACTGACTCCCGGACCTATTGCAGTTCTCTTTTCGCCGGAATCCGTAGTCTTCGGCGGTAGTTTTCATTTATGTCTTTTATGTATGAAGTAGTAAATTCCCCTTTCAGACTTTGAGATCTATAGGGCAGATAATATTAAGGTCATCTTTTTCTTGGGCTAACGAGCAGGGTGTCATGTGGCCAGCACAACGACCAGCCACCTCATTCTCCACCCGCCGAAACTAATACTCTCTTCCCTTTTTTTGGACAAACACACACATACTCTATAACAACAACCATAGTAGCTGTTGGCTGATGAGCTTATTTTAGGCTCCGAATAGTAAATAGAGCTTAACATACTAGTTTCAGAATAGGCGAGTAGGGTTTGATCTACTTCACATAGGTCGAATTTTTTCTACTATTTTTCCAGTGATGATAAATTGTTACATTAACAACATTAACCCTTACTGAAGTCATGGAGAACAACATAAAATCATGGATAAGGCAGACAGGTAAAACCTATGGAGCTCATATAGAAATTCAGTACCATATACATACAATAATAAGAACATAATGTCACTGAGTAGTCAAATATCGAAGAATGCGTTTTGTACATTTATCAATGATCCAGCTGTGACCTACATATTTTGTCACAAATGACGCAAGCCACGTGATTGTCGGAGTTTTATAAAAGTAAGACTATAGAAATCGGTCATGGTAATCCTTGGTTTAGAGGGTGCATGTCTATTAAGTACACTTGAAACAATTTTCCTTAACATCAATATGCTTATGTGTAATTTTATTTCCTAAGTAATAAAATAAACTTTTATCTATAGGAAAATGAAACTTCTCAGTGCTCGCCGAATAAGGAAGATAATTTTTTTGAAAAATATTGGAACCCTGCAGACAAGAGTTTGTCTGCGTTAATTGTTGCAAAATAATTGTGCCTCGGCTTGTTCTGCCTAGCTGAACAGCGCCCTCTCATCAATAATCGGACTCGAAGATAACTTTTTATATTAAAAATGCCCTAAAGATTTCGTCTTGGTTTCGTGTCTAACAGGCCTTTACTTTGTCATACCTTGCTGTTTAGACAACTACACGCTTAACGTTGGCTCTCAATTCTAATCTGCACAGACACAACTAGAGTCACTTTCGAATAATGTGTAATCGGAATTCACACACTTGTAAACTGAATTTTAAAAAATGCCTTAGGCTGGCATGAATATATCGCTAGTTCCACAATGTGGTTGAGACTCAGTCCCCAGTTACGGCGGACTAAGATAAATCTCTGAAATAAATTGGCGTTGATTGTTTATTGATAATGCCGCTGATAGAAACAAAGGGAGGTAAATGGGGCTTGCAGACGGTGTCGTGCGGCGTTATGACTCTTATAATTTCGTCTTTCTCGCATTCAGAGCGTGGAATGCCCGTGGAGTAATTATAATGAATCACTCATAGCTTTTGTTACAGCTACGTTGGGGCTGCTTCACGGTTGATTAAGTTGTTTCTTTTCTTGGAAAAGATTCTGAATTTTATGTATTTTTTCATACCAGTTCACGCTCCATTTTTTCTTCCTTTTTATTTACTGGGCTTATACCATTCCATATATTTTTCATAATTTCGCCCTAAAGCGGAAGTGCGTGTAATTCTTTCTGGTACTATATTCTAAATACGTTTGGTGCTCATCACAGACCTATATATATAAAGCTGCGATCACAGCACAACATTTTCGTCAACAACTATTTTATGGAAAACAAATCGCTAAATACTATTAGGACTGGTTGGAGAGGTGGGAGCATCGCTATAAAGGGTGCATGGACCTAAATGGACATTGTGTAGTGTTGATTGTATGATCTATGGAGTAGTACAATATCAGACAAGCCTCGTATACATATTATTTGTTACTGTAAAACTGGTGAATGACGTTGTGAATAAATGCATATCTATTTACATATATTAGCTTACAAATGAACTCCCAATGGTTTATTCTAACTGTAACATACACACACTCACACAAGTCCAACAAAACTTTTGGTTAGTTCCTCTTTCAGTTTTGAAAACTAAATGGATTATTGACCCTTGATCGTTTTACCCCTCCTTTTACTCACTCTTGTCCAATTCGCTCTCCTCCCACTCTGTAACCCCCTCCCCCATCCAACAGTAGACATCATAGCTCTGGCTTAGTGTCACCCTCTTGACCAACACTAACTATGATCGATTCAACGTCACCCCCCCCCCCACTCCCCGGTGTAACCGGTTTTTGTGGATAACTTTTTTTTTTTAAAGCCTTCGCTGGCACCACGTTAGCGTTAGGGTTTAGACTTGAAATGAGCATTGACGTAGCGTGGCTAACTCTATTAAAGAGTATCCTCTGGGCAATCCTCCCCTCCTCCTTCTCCTCTCGCAACCCTCCCCCTCCCTAGAATCTGAGGCTGCATGTTCGCGTCTCAATTACACACGCCCGTAGTTCCTAAAACGATGAATTACATGTAACCTAATTCCAACGGGGGTCGGACACGGCTGTGGGCGGAAGCAGTGGCGCCATCCAGGGATTTTTGTGTCGTACATGGGGGTCTTTAATCAATTATCCAGGCTTAATGCACACCGTTATAAAAAAAAGGGGGCTCAGTTTTATTACATAATAATATTTTTCATTTTTTACAATTAGGAATATAATAATTAAAAAAAGCTCAATTTTATTATATGATAATATTTTTCAGTTTGTAAATTTTTTGGGGGGAAAAAAAGGGTAAATTTTATTATATAATGATATTTTTCAGTTCGTAAATATGAGAATAAAAGATTATAAGAAAAAAGGCGAATCTAAAATAATGCAGTTCAATCAAGTACTGAAGAAGTGCAGCTTTAGTTTACAACAGTATTGTGTTTGCTGTAAAGTTGTTAGACCCCCTGTACAGTGTCTCTTGGAGAAGTCCACACAGAAATAGATCAGATCCTGGTGATGTCAATGAAGGTATACACATCGAATGCCGATTTGACCGATTGCTCCGAATTGAGCCTGGCGCCAGGCAGGAGCTCCTCAATTTACATTAATCATATCACTTGTCTGAGGCTTTTTAAAGATGTGGGACTCAAATGATTAACATATTTAGTGTATCGTACGATTGACGTAAATGTAATTAAGTCACTGGTGCTTATTGCGTTTGAGTTAATTCCTATATATTTTTTTATAATACATATTGATATAATTATATTTTATTATAATGATCTAATTAATAGTAATAGTTATTATTGTAAAAAAAAAATAGAAGAGGTGCCTCGCAAGTATCCATTAAATCGGGCCCCTCAATTCGTAAGGCCGGCCCTGACTGTCTACAATCATATCCAATAATCCGGAATGTTGTTAGAGATTTGATTTCCATGTTGCAAAGCTGGCCGTCTATTCTGCTTAGCGGGAAGTGATGCATTGATCGGTTATGCGAACAAACCATCCGAACACTCGAGTATCAAGATATCTGTCCACTACGCTCCATTAGTCATCTCTCCGGCATTCATCATGCTTCGTTAGTTTATGTCCGACTCTACGCAGCCAGCCTCTTCTGTTTCATCTGTTGTAATCGCTCATACATCAAACACCACCATCCTCCCTTTCGTTTTTTTTTTAAATTTTATTTTTGACTTCTTCAATTTTCCAATTAATCAAATACATTTTTTTGTGTGCTTCACTGCCCTGGCAGCTAAAAGAAAGTTTACCCAGAACCACTTGAATCTCTACATGACATCCGGTAGACTGCTGGTTGTGCTTTAGGAATGGACACGTTATCTTCTTTTGTCTACATAGCTTGAAGTTAAAGTTTTTGTTCACTCTTTCTCTCCTGATTTACGATATCGACGTTGATTTGACCCTACTACATTAAATTAAACTTTGGTTTTTAAACTTTAATTTGTATTAGGTAAAAAGAGCATGCATTCTCCTATAATTCTATATCTATATCTATATAACATTTTCTAATAACAAACAAAAAGTTATTAAATTTAATCATAACTTAATAACAGGATAGTGAAATACAAATTTAAAAAGTTGAAAAATTCCATTAGAAAGTGGACAATAATTACGGAGAGAAAGAGTCAAAACTGCTGTTAAAACTGATGTTAAACTTACTAAAAACAAGATTACAAAGAGAGTTTGTGTGATACACAAACTCAGAGGCGGCCCCCGTCGGAGTCGGATCCTGTCAGATCCGCCTATTCGCAAGATGTTTCGGATGTTCCTTCAAAGTTGAAAATAATTAACTTCTCGCTGGACGACGGAGGATGGCGAGCAGAGTATAAACCTGCCTTATCTTGATGTTTCCCCACTAGACTGTAGTTCGGATTTATCGTTGGTCCCTGGCTCAATTACTGCATGCTCCCATCCCCTCCTGTGGAAGGTTTGAAATAGGAAGTAAACTATCTTTAACTCTGAAGAAACAATCGAAACATGTAAAACAAACAGACACATAACCCGTGAGCGTCGAGATAATCAGTTCAGCATGCTAACTGGTTACAAACTAATAGCCTGATATATACAATATATCACACGAACGATTTTAAATAACCTTTCAGCATTGATCTGTAGAGATGTAGATGTACACAAACTAAACTTCTGATTTAGCACTCTTAATATATATCTTATTAATTATAATTATTAATAATTTGGATATAATTTAGATAAAATTTAGGTAAAATTAAAATAAAAAGCCCAGATAATCATTAGAATGAATGCAATATGAAATTTAAAAATAGAAGATTTCTTTTAGTTTATTATTACATTTCAATGTAGATCTAGACATAAACATCCGGAACAATCTATTATAGATATTTTAAACTATCGCAATATTTCTGAATGAACAGTAAAGGTTAAATATTATTTTTAAAAGCCTTTAGGTTTTTTTTATCTAACCGTGACGGACAGACCAACAAACAGTTAAAACGCACAAAAATATGATTCTTTCATTCTAATGTTGACAATAAAAATTATTTTTTTTTTAATGTGAATTTTAAAAAAGATTAAGAAATTAGTTTAGAATCCTGTCATGGCCGGGCTTTACGCTAGTACACGGAAGTCGCTGCTAAAAGTTCATTTAAAAAAATTATATCAAAGATAAACGTCAGATCTAATTTAGTGCCCCAGCGGTCAAAATATACATCTTCCGTGCTTTGATCTCTCAACGTTAGCCTTGTAAAGCCGATGTTCAAGGCAATTGCCACACCTCTTTTTATGAGTTAATTACTTAGAAAGTAGATACTCTAGTGTTCGAACAAAATAAAACGTGAAGTTTAGTGTAATTTATTAGATTATTAATTGTCTTAAATTAGGTTTCATTTATATTGCATACTAATTAGGTTTTTTCTCTTTAAATACTGCTTGCATAAAATATTTTTAAAAATTAGATTTTGAGCTTTTAGAAAAAAAAAGTAGCCGTTGCATCAGAACTTTGAATGATCTATATTATCGTGATGTCAGATTTTCATTTTCTCTTCTACTTGCTGAGCACTAAACGGGACGGACGGACAGACAGACAGACAGACAGACAGACGGACAGACAGGCCACACAAAACTAATAGCGTCTTTTCCCCTTTCGGGGGCCGCTAAAAACTTAGCGTAAGTCACTGATATAGATGCACTTGGCAGTTTCACGTGTTTCGTTTAGATACTAAAAACAGATGTAGACTACTGACAGAACGCAAACAATATTTTGCTAGTTTAAAATTAAAATGTAAAAAATATATTAAATTAAGCTAGGCATCTTGACTGATAAATACCATTTTATAGCATTCTTTATCACAATTTCTTCTATTAGCTTGCTAACTTTTCATGAGTGAAATCTGGACACTTGAACGTCTCTAGCGATTTCCTTAGAAACGTGTCATTTTGTGTATATCTTCAAGAAAAACAGCTACCTAACTGACCACACAATGAATTCTCTGATTTGACCGTTATTTGTTTTTTCAAATATAATCATCTTACAAATAAATTCCGATTACGTTTTTGTTAACACGCTTTTATTGGAAAATCCCGCACTCGACTCAAATGTTTCTTTCTTTGAAACCCTCTTATCAGCTTGCTAATTCTTCATGTCCAGAAACTGGAACCTGGACAGGAATATCCAAAATGGACCTAACGATTTTTAGAAGCATACGACCTTTCATCATATGCCCGATAAACCGCATAGTTGGACTCTTTCTGTTTTCTGATGCATTCTTGAACCCAGAAAATGATAGACACACAGTCACGTGATTTAGTGATCATGCAAATACACTAATGGATGGATGGCTAAGTGATCTTTTGTGTTGATTGTTTGAATCAGCCACTTTCTTGGGTTCGCATCCTACTGTCGCTGAGGTATATTGACACTTCTAATGAATGAGCAGACGGAACGACAGACAACAGAAGTTCACTAACAGTGTTTAATAAGGTTGTATTGTATTACCATTGTATTGATAATGGTTTGGGAAAAAATATTTATATTGAAACTATAAATCCATTTATTCTAACCAATAAAACTATTACTAGTTGTAAATAAGTCTAATTTAAAAATCTGTGTAGCATAATAGGCTTGCATCAAGACCTCAGTCCTACACTTGGTTTGAAGCGACAAAAAAAATCGCAATGGTCTAGTTTTCTTTTTAAAACGAAAAAATTTTTTATTTTGATTGTTATCGTCTCAAAAGGGTTAATTGACTTTAAAATAACCCAAATACGAAATCAGCCGAGAGAGCGACCACATAAAGCAATGTTTCCTTATAAAATATGAAATCTAGCAGGCCTTGGATTATTTGTAAGGAAACGTGCACAGAGTCTTGCACGATCACATTCTCCCAATGGGACATCACTCCTCAGAATTACTCTCTATAACCTTGTCTCTTTCCCCTCTTTTTCTCATCACTCTGGGATACACTGACATCCAACATACATTCATAGATCATGTTAATAGTTTTCTACTTCATAAACCTAAACATTATTGGATCCCAGGCACTTAAGGTAGTTGCCTCTTCCATTTAATTGTCTGAAGCTTAGTTTTGTTGTTCTTAATGTCGTAAAGTGACTGCACTCATCCTTAATCCTCGGGCTCGAAGACGTGACGAAGACAATGTCTTACTGTGGTTCCAAAATAGGCAGAATGATTCATATTTTTAAAGAAGTTTTTATCTTTTTTAAAAAAGCTTGAAGCATCATTAGTTCTATTTTTTTTTTTTAGTTTGAATGAGCATTACAATAGCCTGGGCATCACAATAGTCTGAGCATCACAATAGTCTGGGCATCTCAATAGTCTGGGCATCACAATAGTCTGGGCATCTCAATAGTCTGAGC